>PVIH01010554.1:0-74514 GCA_004025045.1 Sigmodon hispidus
GGGGAGGGGAGGGGAGGCAAAGTTATGAATCCTGGTCAAACCCACCCAGAAGAATAACAGGAATTTCCTCTGGCACCTTCTGGTTTTTGGAAAGGAAGAAATGGTACCAGCCCCTGGAATACGTTTCTATGAGGCTTTCACCTCCTGCTTGAGGAAGTCAGCCAAACCTAGCTGCTTCCTTTCGGTCTTAGAGGGCTTCAGGGCTGGAGACCAGAGCCTGGAGCCTCTCCTGATCCTCTAAGGAGACAAAAAGTGACCAATGCCTATTCTTTCTTTTTTTTCTTTTTTCTTTTTTCTTTCTTTCTTTCTTTTCTTTTTTTTTTTTTTTTTTTTTTTTTTTTTTTGCAACTAGACTTTAAAGAAATCAGGAATGGTGGATGGAGGCTCAATGCTCTCTCATATCTTCTCTTCTGAGATCTGAAATGGAAAACCTCTCAAGGCCCTCCTCCTGCCCCCAACCTGTCCCAAAAGGTATGAGGAAAAGAAAAGCCTGGCACTTTCTTCCTCCTTACCCTGATCAGCTCTCTTCCCATCCTCCTGTTTTTCTCCCCATCTTGCTTTGAGCCTTAGCCTTTTAAAGTACTGGAGCATGGCTTCTATTACAGAGTACATCCTGCCCCGACACAAAGGGGTAGCGGGCATGCTGCCTCCCAAACCTCTCAGTCACTAGCCATGGGAGACCTCAGGTGGTGGCATATCATTGTATATGGGAAGCAGGCTGGCTTCTAAAAGAGCCGTTGCTCCCTGTCAGCCAAGGGACACCCTCTCAAAGGGAAATGAGAATGAGCTTTATTATGGGGCCATCGTTATGAAGGGGATTCCAACAGAGCACCGTGAAAAGCAACCAGACATACAGACATGGGTTTATCCCATTAGTTATGAAAACATGTTAAGACTCTCTGATATACATAAGTCCTATGTGCAGTAAAAGTAACAGCCACTAAATGCCATTTCAGGCCAATTGATGGGCTGTATGCTTCTGCTCTGGTATCAACCTGTTCTGTCAATCACTGTGAAATTTTCAAATCTCAGATTGTGGTCAGAGACTTGTTCATTTGACCTTTCCCTGAACCCTCTACCTACATTTCACGTTTTAATGTGTTACTAGAGGTATGCACATTCACAACTATGGTGTTATCAAAAATAGATCCTTTCATCATTGTGGCATGTTAATTTTTAGTGAGACTTTTTAATTTGAAGTTTATTTTGTTTCAAGTTAATTAACTAATTGGCATCCATATTTCCATGCTTTATAAAACAATAGAAATAAGGAAGAAAGACACAGGAAGAGAGAACCCACAGGGAGAAACAAAGGAAGAGAAAGAAAAGTGCCTTGGCTTTTACTTCCATGAGTGCTCATTAGTGAGGCAAGAAAAAACTAATGCTGTCCTATAATGTAACCATTGTTGACCCTGTGCTATGGCCAGTGCTAACCCTGTGATACATCCTAGGCTGACCCTATGCTATATCTAATGCTGATCCTGTGATACACCTTAAGCTGAACCTGTGTTATATCCAAATGCTGACCCTGTGATACATCCTAAGCTGACCCTGTGCTTTAGACAATGCTGACCCTGTGTTACATCCCATGCTGACCCTGTGCTATATCCAATGCTGACTTTGTGATACATCGTAAGCTGACCCTGTGTTATATCCCATACTGACCATGTGATACAGCCCAAGCTGACCCTGTGCTTTATCTCATGCTGACCCTTTGGTATATTCCATGCTGATCCTGTGATGCATTCCATGAAGACCCTGTACTATATCCCATTTTGAACCAGTGATACATCCCACAATAACCCTATTATACATGCCATACTGATGTGATACATACAGTAATAACCCTTTGATATATCTCATGCTATCCTATGCTGACCCTGTGATACTTCCCATTCTGAATCTGTCACATAACCAATGATAAACCTTTGATATAAGCCATGCCAGCCTTTGATAGAACCCTCGTGGCCCCTGTGCAAGTTACTGAAGTCAATGTTTTACTTGAAGAAATCCACAGTGACATTAACTATCACCCAATTAGCTCATATTCCAAAAGTCATGGTAAACACAGTCACTTGGCATCTTAATCCATTTAGGATTCAGCTATAAACATGGTACCCCAGACTATTCTTGGTTATTGAAACTGTACTATACACCTTCTTTATCTGGCTACATAGCCTCAGGACTTCTTTCTTTCACAAAACTAAGTCTTTTAAAGGAAATCAGTCAAGGGAAGGAGCTCATTGTGCACAATATAAATAACTACACATCTTGGTTAACTGTCTCCATGCGTTTCAGAAGCATGACTTTATCCTAATTAGCCTCACTAGCCATATACACATCCAGATTTTCCAACAATGACAGGGCATGTGTCCTTTTTAGTACTTTGTAGTTGTTATTATAAAGCTATATAAATAATAGAGATCCTAAGACACAAATTTATGTAATATAATAATCCAGAGTGTTTTATTTTTTAAATAATGTTGCTTTGACAGCATTTTAATGCTGTTTTCATTCTGACAACTTTATTTACAATAGATTCGACTTTGAACACTGATATTTGTCAAAATCAAACTCTGCATGAGAACCTGGGTTTATCCAGGTTCCTCTAAGACTACACTAGACACATTCCTCATTAGGCATCTGTTTATTCCAAAACATTCACATACACAGGGGATAGAATTAGATAACACTTTTTTGGCTTACTAAGTGGGGTAAACTTAGTAAATATGGTATTCGCTTTTCAACTGTTTCAGCCATCTGTCAGCAAACTTACTGCTTTTAGCAGGGGTTTTTCTTGCAATAATTTACAAGTTGTTTTCTTCCTTTGTTCTTTTCATGAAGATACATGTCCTTAAAATTTAAGGGGGAAATAACACAAACTAAATTCATCCACAAAACAGAAACAGCAAGGCCAAATGGCTACCAGATAGTTAAAAGGTGGGTGAAACTTAAGAATTCTTGTTTGTTTTTCTTCTGGAGATGGAAAGAAAGTGAACCTCAACATTCTGCAGGTGACTTCTTAGACCCAGATCCAGCTGGGAGGCATCGAAAGGAGAGAAACAGCACATGGCAGAAGGAATTAATTTCTTAGAAAAAGAAGCAAAGCATGAAGCCCCAAGGCAGGGTTGTCTCTAATGGAATGGACAAATTCTTGGTTCTTCTCTTTACCTTGATTATAAACAGCTAAATCTTGCATTTTGCTTGTTTGATTACCTAGGTGAGCAGGGTTTATGGTATTTTTTATCTGCCATTTTCTAGTTGAATATCCCTGGGATGTTAACTTGCTTTTCTCAGCCTAGGTTTTCCCAAGAACATGCTATACTTAGCCCGATGCTTAGGGTTTTGATGTGTTCTATAGTTGTGGTAGCTAGATCATAAACACATACTTCTTAAAAGAGTAACCTCCTAGGTAGATGTGTCTTGTTTATTTGTAAATTTATAGTACCTTCCCAAGTACCCAATATGTAGCTACCAATTAATAAGTTTTTATCAAGTGAACAGCTTCCAGTCACTATGCAGCCCCCTTCTCTGACATCTACTAAAGTCCAGATCAAAAGGAAGAGTGAATATTCAAGGTTTTTGCATCATTCTCAAACCCCTATGAATTAAATATTATTTTCAAATTTCAGAGAACACTGAGGGCTTAAAAAAAGGTCCTCTGAGTTTCGTCAAGCTTGCTTTACTATGTCAAAATGACTCCAACCCCATCCAATCATGTTGCTTTTTACTAAGGAGGAATTTCTACAATGTTACCAGCAAGTTCTCATGTTCTCTATTTTCCCTGTCTGTCTACAAACGGCTACCATTTGCTGTTTTCTTTTGTTCAGACATTGATATTTCACAGTCATTTAGCTTTCAACCACACAGCTTGGAAAATGCAGAGTTTTGTTTCACTTACAGGGAAAAGTGAGACCCAGGTATGTTTCCATTTTTGTATCTCCAATATGTATCCAGAGAAACTAGAAACATCTCCTGTTCTAGTTCTTTGAGGTGTCCATGAGAAACATTGACAATGTCCATTGACTGCCTTGGGACCGAGTGCCTCTTTCATCACTATGATTTGCAGTACTTCGTTCCCACTCACACAGCATGGATAAGCAGACAACAAATCCACAGAGATGAAATGAACCATCACACAACCATCTACGATGTGCAGAAGTAGTCTTGACCTCAATTTAAGGATGCTTCCCTCCAGGCCAGTGCTTTCTGATTCGAATGTACACACATCTGATAAAAATTCAGATCCTAGGACTGGAGTGTAGCAGTCAATAGATTGCTTGCCCAGTATGGGAAATGCCCTGGGTTAGACATTGCCCTGCCATTATAATTAATTAATTAACTTTTTAAACAGATTTTGACTGTGTGAGCCTGTTAGGCTATATGTCTAACAGGAATCTCTAGGAGATGTCCATGCTGCTGGCTAATACACCACTGAATGCAAAGTTCATTTCCATATTATCTCGCCAAATTTAAGACTGGGCATTCACAACTTTTCCTTTCTTCTAAGCTTGTATGAATAATGTACCAGAATGGGCCTTGGTGTAATAATACTTAACATTTCCACTGTTATTTCTCTTGTATCTCAGTGTAGCACAGGTTGGAACAATGGAAATTGAGGGAGATTTTGTTTATGGGGAATACAAAATCCCTATTACAGGTTCTTAGTCTCATAGATAAGAGTTTAAAAGCAAACTCAGCAGGAGACTGGAGGAATTCTATGAAATAAAAAAAAAAGAAAGAAAAGGAAAATAGAAGCTGTGAGCTCAAGTCCCCAGAATAGAAAGAAAAGGAAGAAATGAAGGGTGCCCATGTTAAAAATACAAGAAGGCCAAGATGAGTGAAATCAAGGATTATGGATATTTAAAATTCTCCAGAGAAAAAGCCTTATTATCCCAGGTTGCTTTTAGTCCCTTTGAAAGCTATCTCCTGCCCACACCTGTTTCTGACTTGACACTGTTGTAATTACCAAAACTATATCATTTATTCTTAGGAGATCATTGGCTTTCACCAATTCAAAAATTAATACCATCAGGTATTTTCTGAAATCTGGAGCAGAGTGTCTCCTGCTTTTCTATAATCCATCTTCCTGTGGCCCTCATCAGTGTATTAGAAACACTTTGCTTCATGACCTCCCTTGTTCTGTAACTACGAAAACTAGTAACATAACTATTTGGAATGTGGTATTTTGAGAAATCTGAACTCATATCTCAGCCATGAATTATGGTGCTTTGAATAGAAATAGCTGCCATGGACTCAAAGATCTGAATGCTTGGTCATTAGGGAGTGACACTCCTTGAAAGGGACCAAGAGCTGTGGCCTTGTTAGAGAAAGTTGGTCACTGGGAGTGGGCTTTGGGGTTTTAGTAGCCCAAACCAAGGTGTAGATGGAAGTTTCTCTATCCCTCCTAGCTCTGAGATCTGGATGAATCACTTCCATCAGAGGTTTATAAAATAATTATTCAGAAGCTCATATTAATTATAAGCCATTCGGTCTATAGATCAGGCTTCTTGATAGCCAGATTTTATATCTTAGATTAATCCATTTCTATTAATCTATCTATGCATTGCAGATGTCTCATTGCTTACCTGTATCCCATTACATCTTGCTCCCTGGAAGCTTGCAGCATCTACCCCACCTTTCTTCTTCCTGTGTCTCTCTAGGATTTCCCACCTGGTATATATCCTGTCTTACTATAGGCCAAAACAGCTTCTTTATTAACCAATGGTAGCAACACATATTCACAGTGTACAGAAAGACTATTCCACAGTTACACAATCAGAGTCTCTCTCTCTCTCTCTCTCTCTCTCTCTCTCTCTCTCTCTCTCTCTCTCTCTCTTCTCTCTTCTCTCTCTCTTCCTACTGCCTAGAAATCTTAAGCTACCTCTCCAGCACCATGTCTGCGTTCATGGTACCATGCTTTCTGCCATGATGATAATGAATTAAACCTTTAAAACTATAAGCAAGTTCCAAATAAATGCTTTCCTTTATAAAAGTTGGTATGGCCCTGGTCTTCACAGCAAGAGAACACTGACTAAGACGATCAGTAATATTTGACTCCACATAAATTTTTGATATTCTCTTTGAGGCGAGAATTGTATTTGTGTGTGTGTGTGTGTGTGTGTGTGTGTGTGTGTGTGTTGAAAAGCTCATCTAATAAAGTCTTTTCAGATAAATTTAAGCATGACAAGAAAAAAAATGAATGAGAAAGTTATAAAGGATTTTTGACATCATAGTCTTAACTAAACTGTTTTATGCACGTGAAAATCAATAAAGGCTACATATTTAAGCATAATGACTTCCTAAATGTGATTAGAGGGAATGGGAGAAGTAGCCATATATTTAATTAAAACCACTAGAGTAAATGAGACAGGAACTATTAGTGGAATAACAAGTAGAGGTAGAGATATCATAGAATGAAATTGGGATGATAAAGACTGACTTGGGGCTGGAGAGATAACTCAGCACTTATGGGCACTGAAGCTTTTTCAGAGGACCCTTCTGTAACTCTAGTGCCTAGGAATCTGACACCTTCTTCTGGTCTCTGTGGCACTAGGCATGCAAACAGTGCACACAGATATACAAAGAGACAAAAAGCCCACATGCATTAAAAGAAAGAATGAAGACCAAGAACTAAAGATCTAATTTATCAAAGATCCTGAGGAACCAATAAAAAACCCCAATGATTGCTAGCAAAGCACAGTATGGGATACAATTGGAGGGAATAGTGAGGACAGTGGCAGCTGATTCCAGTCACCATAGTAAGTACCCTGCATCTCTACAGGTTACAATAGAGGAATCTGTGCAGCCAGAGGCTAAAATAATTGAGTTTGCTCAGCAAAGACCCATAAGTGTAGTCATGAGTGAGGCTAAAATGACCTGAAAGTCAAACAACATGTGAAGGCAAGATGCCTAGATCTAGGGAACACCAATCTGCCTTTTTCTCATCCTCCTGCCTCCCCACTAGCCCTGTTTCTGTTTCCATGAGATTCACTGAATGACATTTGATGGAAGGCAAAAGGAGCTGGCAAGTCTTCTGCTCATAAAGTACCCAGAGCATCATGCGAAAGTTCTTCAGGAGGGAGGAAATGGCCTAAGACAGACACGTGTGCCCTCCCTTCTACTGTCAGAGTTTAACAGTCTTCAAGAACCTTAGCCTGAGGATAATTTCCAAAGAAAAGATTCAGAAGGTTTTCTAACTACAGCAAAGGAATAGATCTAGTGACAAGGAATCTTCTGGACCCAGACAGGTAGAGATATTAGCATCCCACAAGAATCCAAGAGATTATTCTTTCAAAAAGAACGGATTTTTAAGGCTCCATTTTCCTCATCCCAATGGAATAAGTAAATAAATGCCTGGTAAGAAATGTAATGGAAATGACCTAGGGCCCAGTTTCCCTTCCTCCCAAGAAAAGATGAGTTAGCCTGTCTTATAGCTAAATGTGTTCTAGCCTTTCCTGCATGTCTTTCTATAAATTGAAAGATAGATGGTAACAGGACCAAGGAATAGAAAATTAGGCTCCCTGGTTTGTGACAATTGAAATGGCCAAACTGAATACATTCATTTTTCTTTACCAATTTCTGCTTCCTAATTTATTTTGTAATGTGGAGAAATTGAGGTAGCATGTTTGTGAACCTTAGTTCTTCTTAGCAATATCAAAAGCCATGAAAAGATGTTATATTTAGTAAATGCAGGTATAAGTCAAAAATTTATATAAACAAGAAAAAAGTCATTTCTATTATCAAAATGAATGTCTTTAGTAAGAAGATATTGTAAACATGCTGCCAGAAGTATAGATGACTGGAGTCAGAAGTTTCTCTGTCCTGTCAGGTGATCCTACAGCCATTTAGTCCCAAATAATCACACAAAGGCTTATATTAATTATAAACTATTTGCCTATGGCTCACTCTTATTACTTGCTAACTCTTACTCTTAAACTAACCCATGATTCTTCTCCATGGTTAACCACTTGGCTTGGTACCTTTTTCTCAGCACAGCATTCTCATCTTACAACTTCTGCAGCTGGCTGACATCTGCTCTGCTCTTCCTTTCATAGAATTCTCCGTCTCTGGTCACCCTGTCTATACTTCCTCTCTGCCTAGCTTCTGAACAATCAGCATTTTATTAAAACAATATTTACAGTGGCAAATATTTACCATGTACAAGAGCATAATCTCATAGCAATAGCTTGATCAAATGATAGGGAAAAACCTACAACACCTTCCTCAACATTCTGTAGTAGACTTTACTGTTAAATAAAATATATCTGATGAGATTGGTGAGAAAAGTCTGTGCATATGATATAGAAAAATAACATCTGACATTCTGACAAATGGATGCCTGTATGTGCTTGGACAGGCTGATAGGTCTGTTGCCATGACCTGATGGCTTTGGTATTGACCTGTCTGGGGCAATGGGTGATAAAGAAAGGACAGATTCATGTACAGATGTCCTACAGCAGATGATCATGTTCGTGTCTTCCCACAATGTCAGAACTTATTAAATAATAACAATCTCCTAAAGTTCATAAAATTCACAAGGCCTTATTGACAGTCTTTACTTAGTAACTCCAGATCCCTTGGAAGTTGGCTGAGGCAAGCACAGATCTTTTATTATAATCACAGTTACTAATATTGTTTCAGACCATACATTACACATGCCACAGTAAGTCTCTCTCTATATATATATACATATAATATATATATGTATATATACAGACAGAGACAGAGAAACAGATTTATCTACATGACATATACATATATAGAGAGAAAGCAAGGTGCATATTCAGAATTTTTTTTGATGCCAATAAAATCCCCAGTCTTTACTTCACCATCATCATGATCCATTATCACATTTTAACATACCCTACAAGCCTTTTTCAAACTATAAAAAGTCTTCTAAGGCAAGAGCGTGTCTTCTGTTACAGGGCACATTTATTAATAGTAAATGAATTGATGGGCTATGTACAATATTCAACATAATTGAAAAGTCCATTCCCAAAATGAAACCTCTTAATCTTTCCTGCAAGACCCCTCTTTGCACAGTGCTTGCTGCTCCTTGCAGCTTCCCTGTTCTCCGTCTGAAGCCAGACTATGCTGGATCCCATGTAGCTAAGGCAAACTGGCTCATTTGATATAGCTATCCAAGTTTACTGGAACACAAAAACGAAAAGAGGAATGCAATCCTCTTTTTTCTTCAAGCTCCACCTTTCAGACCCAAGCACCTACATGCTGTCTAACTTCAGGGCATGTTAGCAAGGCTGAGCAAACCTGAATATAGAAGAACAGTAAATTGGGCCTGAATAGAAAAGCATTAGTATGAAATACAACATAAGCCCAAAACTTAGCACCATAAGGTTTCTATTATCTCTGGTTCTTTCCATGCTCATTGTAATTATGGCACAGCCATGTGTCAATCTCTTTCTTGCTGTCACCTCTGCAAGACTGTGAGACCATACACAGAGGACTTCTTGCATGCTGAGGGCCAATTGCATGGTTGTGTCCAGGGCTAACATGTGCACCCAATAAGAACCTTTTTGTTGACATTCATTTTCTTACCACAAGGCGAGCTCTATTTTAGCTCTTTTATACATAGTAATTTATTAGCCTTTGAAAAGCATCCATAAGGCTGGTGCTCCAAGTATGTTCACACAGACTACAGCATGGAGGAGACGTAAAGCTAATCAGGCAGAGAGATATTTGGAAGCAGGAATCTAGCCCTTACCCATGCAGTTCCCGCCAAAACCACACTTGTGGAAAATGGTGTTGATGACTAGAAAAAGCCCATGGAAATTTTGTAGACGAACTAAAACTTATACTCTTAAGCTTCAGAAGACTGAAATCCAGACAACAATGAGATATATGTAGTGTAAAGCAGATCAATGTAACACTGAAGTCTTGTTAAAAACTAGAACATATCTGGCTGAAATTCAGAACTTCTGGATATGTATGTCATCCTAATAACAATCTTGACAACACATATTATTTCCTCCACGCTTTTGAGAGAAAAAAAGTAAGCCACAAAAAGTTTACCTAAGATCATAACACTGTCCAATACATTTTCTATAACACTAAACTCCCTACCAACTACACAATGTACCCTCTAACTGATCTTTCTGATTTTGTCTCTGCCCCTCTGAAACTCAGAATACATACTCAGGCTAGCCTCAAACTCAGTATGTAGCCGAGGAAAAGTTCCTGACCATCCTGACTCTACATCCAAGGTACTAGGATCACCGGCCTTTTAAAAGGACCCTTTAAAGCACAGATAAAATTATGTCATTTCTTTGGATTCTCAGTAAATTTAGATGTAATCCTGTTTTCTTACTGGGGCAAATGGAGCCCTTCATAACCTGGCCGAGCCTGCCTCACATTGCTAGTGTGCTCCTTCTCCCTACTCCTCCTGAGCTCCACTTGCTTTCTTCTTTGCTCACATCAAACTGCTTCCTCTAGCTGGGCTTGGTGTCTGCCCTGTTCTTTCCAGTTGTCATCTCGGTGCCTAAAATTTACCACTTGCTTGACCACAAAGATGGTGACAAAAACCTTCATCTGATAGTTCACAACTAACAATTACAGAGTTCACATGCCTTTCTCATGGTCCGTGTAATACCCGTGCCTGAGAGACTGCAACTTGCTACCACCTGAAGGAGAAGTTACATTTTACTCGGAACATGGATCTTTTACCACTTGACAAATGAAGTGAACAGAGCCCTTCCACCCCCTACCCCCCCCCAACCGCCCCCCCCCGCTGGAAACCAGCCCTCATTTATGTATTATAGCTCTGTCATGTGACCCCTATACAGACCACTAGTTCTCATGGTTAAATTCATTCTGAGCACACACACTTTGGTGAAAGAATGCTCTTTGGTTTCTTTTTTCCAATCCCATCTTTAAAGAGACAAATTTAAATGACAAAAACAAAACTAATTAAAAACCACAGAATGAGATTCTAGCAGTAATAAGAATGTCCTTAAGATCAAAATGACATTGAAGAATTTAGAGTTTAGAATTAATGTTTATTTGGTAGTGATGGTGAACTGGCATCATAAGAGAAAGATTCAGAATGCCAGACTCTGTATGATCTCAGTGGAAATACCACATGACTAGTACCCCGAGATCACTGGAGGGAAGGCTTATTTATCAAAACCAGTGATTGAAGTGGACTTTTTTTTTTTCTTTACAATTATCTCAGAGCTTTAGAGGTCAGATATCTACTTATAAAAAGATGCCTTAGGACAGGTTGAGTATTTTGTTATTGTCTGTTCTATTTTCTTTTAAAATATCTATCATTCCTAAAACAGTAGAGTTCTGAATACATTTCAGAAGATGGTGGTTTTCCCGATATACAAAGTCACTTGAAAAATAAGAGTTCATATGTATAAATATATTGAGTTAAATATATTTGCTTAGTTTAGGGTTTGGGGTTATTCATTAATAAGTGAAGTTCAGAAAGCCTCTTGAACACTAAATGCTTTGAGTTTTCTGCAGAACTTGCTGTCTAGCTGCTGGCTTCAAACTCAATTCTTTTGCCTAAGTGTTCCTAGAACTTGGGTTACAGACTTGTACGGACATTCCTGGCTGTGGTAGAACTTTCTCTAAATTCCTGACAGTAAAAAACTTGTCAACATGTTCCTTTTAGACTTCTGGCCTCCAGAACTGTAGGACAGTATGTTTCTCTGTTTCCAGCAACCAAGTTGGTCGTAATTGGTCACAGCTGCCTAAGGAAAGTAGCACTAACTGTTTTTCGCATAGTAGGCACTCCAGCATATGTGGGAGGAATTAAATTAGCTCAATTTGATACAGTGGCTGAGTAAGGAAAATATTTGGCAATAGATGTTTGAAGAGGAGAAGAGGAGATCCTTATAGCTGGGTGTGGCATTATAAGATACACATTTTGATTGTTGTCCAGGATCTTTGGTTTATAATTCCTTATATAAGGCAGACCACAAAACCTAAATTTCACTTTCCCAAAGCAGATCATGAAAACTGTAGTTTATCTCCCGCTATATGTCATAGAAGTGGTCATGGGTAAAATCTAGAATGTGCTTTGTGTAGTGGCAAGTAAGATTCCATATCAGAAAGGACCCTGTTCTACACCTAAGAGCTAGAGGGCAATAGCGAGAGTGAAATATTGGAACAAAGGAACAGGGCACGGATGTTCCCTTTTCCTCTGTGATTCTTCTATTGACGTCACACCCCAGTTATCCAATCACTTATCTATACAGCCCCTCTCAATCTGTACATTTTAGGTTATTATTAGCTTCATCTATTTATGGTTCAATAACACTTATATTTGCTTTATTTATGTCCAACCACTTTTGTCCAATGATGGTCACATAAAAACCCAGAGGATGCAGTGCAGAGAGCTAAGTCAGTTGAATACTTGGAAGCCTGGACGTTGGTACAGCTGAAAATGATGAAAACTTCCCTCCTTCTAAACTGGGCCCTGTGAAATTTCTTATCTACATGCTTTATACCAACCCTATCAACACAAATATTTTCATGAGTTCTGTGAATTGTATAGGTTTGGCAATCTATGCTATCAAATTGACTGAGCCCAATAGGAGAGTTTAGACACTCCAGTTTACATGCAGGCACTTAAGAGTGCAGGTAGAATTCCAGCTAATGAACACCTAGCTCCAAAGTAATATAGGCTCCCTGCTAGCCTTTAGAAAAACCTCTGCACACACCACACACACACACACACACACACACACACACACACACACACACACACGAAAGGAGAGAGAATAAATCTATATAGCATATGAAAAATAGTAGACTCTAAACTTCATGGGAATATTATCTCTGGGAAGTTGTTATAATTCCTAATACTATGTAATATATTCATACTTCTGCTTTTATCCTTTTCAACCATCATCCTTTTTGTTTCCACATCACTCTGTTAATAAAACCATAGTTATGTTTTCCTAATAACTAAATTTCTATTTATTAGTGTCCACAAAGAGTTCTTGAAGCATAATAAAGCAAATGCTTCCCCTGTAATTTATGTATACATTCACATACTGAATTGCCATTTAATCAAAACTCCTTGCCTTTTATAGTTCTATAGCCATATCTACTGGAAACCTATGAAGTATGTGTTTCATAATTACCCCAGACAGCTCATTCTGTCTTGCTTGCTACTTAATCCAGAAATTCCCATCTTCCTCCACTGTAAATATTTCCCTCCTTTCACATCAATCTCATTTATGCAAATGATTGGTGGGCATGGCATGCTTACTTCTTTTTCAGTGTTAGTAAAGATGCTGTTCTAAGAGAAACAGCTAACAGGGGATCTTTCTCCTGGACTGAAAGACAGAAGCAGGGCAGAATAAGAGGGAATCCCACAAACTCCATTGAAATGGCACTGCTGGTATGGGAATAATCAGTCCGAGATGTAGATGAGGCTGTGAGGATGCATAAAATAAACTCAGGGAAGACATTAGGGAAGCCTTCCTCTAGAGGGCCAAAGCCACAAAACAGCCTAGAGGCTGGAATAAGCAGGATACATTTGAAGAACTGAAAAAATAACTTTCTTAAATGCTTTAGGATGAAAAACACTCAAGATTCTATATACTTTCCATTAATAACCTATATTAGAAGAGACAAAAAAGATATATAAGACAAAGTGGGAAACTTGACTGTTTTACAGAGTATGTCTCATAGCAACATGAAGAAATGTAATGATATGATTTGAATTATTGATTTATGCTTTCTTGTTGCATCTTACCCCTTTCTGAAAGTAGCCCAGTCATTTTGGCTCTCTTGCTATGGAGAAGGTCCTTATTTTAGAGTGCAATGAAACCTTGCTGTAATGTCAACTCTGCAGGGCCACCACCTTGAAAGGACTATTGCTGTAGAAAAGAAAGAAAGGAAAAGATGGAGGTTTCTTTTGTGACAAATGAAGGACGGAAACAACATAAGATGGTATGTTATTCAGGCTTCTGTAAAGGAACAGAATTGATAGAATGAATGTGAGTGTGTGTTTGTGTGTGTGTCCATCCAGCTAGCCCCAAAATGGCTGTCTGCTGACTAAAGACCAAGAATCCAGTAGTTGTTTAGTCCATGACACTGGATGTCTCTACAGTCAATCTAATACTGGAGTCCTAAACCATCCCTGGAGAACAGCTGGTCTTTAATCAACAGAGAAATCTTGAAGAGGTTAGATTTATTTCTGGCTTTTTTATCCCTAAAGTTGAAGTGTTTAGATTTGAACTTCCCAACATGTATTGACTCTTGTCTTGCAGTTTTCCACAATTCAAGTGTCTCCCTCCTGCACAGCCAATGTATTGTGTTATTAGTTGTATCAACACCACCCTCACTCACCTACATCTATTATTTGGCTCAGCCAATCAGCATTTAGAATCTATCCTCTTCAGGTGACTGCTTCAAAGAATATGACCAGTTGGATCAATCAAATGCTTAAATACATTTATCAGAGGCTTATATAATATTTTAATTGCTTGTCTCCAAAAGAAATGGCACAAGATGCACTATCGCTTTCTGACAAGTCTAAGAAATAGCTGTTTTCTGACCCTAGAAGGAAAAAAAGAGGAGACAGAAGAACAAAATATTTTGAGTGACATGTTGGCCCATGAATAAGCACGCATCCTCTAAACCTTTCAGATATGCAAGATACCCCTCCTAATATTTTGGGAGAAATTCTGTTTGTTATAAGTTGTCGTTTACGTGTAGCTAAGTGGGTTTTGACACAGATTCTTAATTTTTCTCAAACATTATATGTGTTTCTAAATGAATGTACCCCTCAGTTTCTTCCATGCCACAGTGAATAAGCATCAAATTGAAAAAGTGAATCAAATCTTTATTAAACAACCATTTTAATAATATAACAAAAGCTTTTAAAAATTCATATAGAAGTAGAATTATTGTGTGAAATTGAAGCTATATCATTATGTAATTGACATGAATATAAATGTATATACAACCTTGCCATGACTTGATAGTTCTACATTGTTTTAATAGATGTGTTTTCAAGGAGTTCTTGGAGGGAGGTTCTGGGTGGACAATATGTACATTTCTAATCAACAACAGACCTACAGACAACCTCAGCACCCAGAACACAGTCCTCCTGATCCCCTTCAGATATCAGATCAATACAGCATAAGCATAAGCAGAGCAAGAGAAAGAAAGAATGAATGCATTGAAGAAAGGAAAAGGAAAGACACCAGGATAAGATAAAAAAAATGGATAAAATGATTGAAACTGATATTCTACACTTTATTCTTTTGTCTTGTCAAACCCTTGATCTTGTATGAAATAAAGAGGGAAAAAAATCAGTTTCATTAGACAGAATGCTTTTGTTGGGCTGAGTCTTGAGCTGATCAAATGAGGCAGCTGAACTGGGAGTGAAGCTCCCTGTTATTAGCCCCCACTTCTCAAGGAGCTGGGCACCTGTGTGGATGCAGGATGGAGGGAGATAATAACCAGCCTCACATCTTTTGTAATTATGTGGGTTTCAAGAGGATGTGAACTGTGGGTCTTGAAGGACTGTATAAAAGGGGCAAATTCTGATGTGAACACTTCAGTCATTAACTCTACTATTCAAAGGAAAGGAGATAAAATTTAAACAAAAGAAACCTCTGAGAGATAAAGACCTTAAAATAACAATGTTTACTGACAATTAGGACATTTGTTCATTAATTTCATATCATAGCACCCTCACCACACTATATAATTATCATAGCTACTGGCTGGACATGGTGTGCAATGTGTCATTGCTCTTTTTTATACAAAAACCTCTCTCACTCAAAGCTAAGCAATTTCTTCTGTTTCATATTTAATTTTTCATATAAAATAAAGAACAAGTGAGAAGATTCCAATGTGTAATTTATGTGTGTGGATTATGAAAGAAACTTCACAAAGCAGCAGATTTAAAAAAAAAATTTTTTTTTCACATCCCTAGAATTTACCCCTGTGGTACACCCTCTTTTCTTTTAGATCTGGGGTCCTATGCAGAAGATAAACACATTGTTTTCCTAGACATTTCATATGCAAATAGAATATGCTCATAGCAAATACAGGAGTGAGAGGTGGAGTTTATTTAGTACTTTAGAATCCAGCTTTTCTATGGTCAGCTAAAAAGAAAATATTACTATCAGCTCTCTCAATGAGTGACTTTTCCCTCATAAAACCAGAACTAATGATCACAATACACCATAGCGAGTAATTCTTATTTATATTAATAAAGCAAGATTTTGTTTAGAAAACAGGATTGTTAGGTATCTACCACTCTGTGCTCTCCATAGGCCAGGTGATTTGGTTTACAGAATTGTTTCCATCAACTTTGAAATAGTCTGGCACCTGTCATTAAATATTTATTCTCAAAATACCAGTAATTACACTTTCATAAATTATATTCCAAGTTCAGTAAAAATCTAGCTAAGGCCAGTAGCTTCTTAATCATGTTCTACATATGACTTACCTACTGCTGGCCTTCTCCAAGACCTGGGCAAACAGTTCTATTATCCTACTACAGGGACCTGGTGTTTTGACAAATGCCCTCTGGCAAGGAAATACCACCAGAGCTGAGCTACAGCTACACAGATGTAAATAAAAATAACAAAATCTATTCTCTTCTAGAATACAACTTCCTAGAAAATGACCTTTGCTGTGTGCCTGTAGACACCAAGTGAAAGGAAGGCCCTACTTACCTTTCTAAGTTTGGGTACTTGAAATCCTTCTCCTTTTGTGTCAAGACCAAAGTGGGTAAAGGGATGTAGGGAGCATTGTACCGCGCCCTAAAGATGGCGCCGGTTTCCGCCTTCAGCCCTCCCGAGGGCTAGTGCTCTCGGGAGTAAACAACTCCTTTTTTGGCTGTAGGCAAGGATGGTGGCTTGCTTCTGCATCCTAGGACCTATGGGCGATGTCCACGTAGCTTGCTGGGGTTGGAGGAGGCCCAGAGGGCATTTAGCCACGAGCAGGCTTCCCCCTGGGGTCAGAAGTCAGAAGTCAGAAGATTGTTCAAAGGTCCTGAATAAAACGGCTGGAGAGAAGAATCCTGACTCGCGTTCTTCCTTGCTGGCGAGGTTGGGCGGGACAAAGGGAAAAGAAGAGAGGGGAGAGGAAGAAAAGGAGGTAGGAAGGAGGGATGAGGATGAAAGGAGAGAGAGAAAAGAAAGCAACAACAGGTCAGAAACACTGATCTGTGTAGAACACTATCAGAAGTTGTTTCCTTTCTACAAAATGCCAACAGCGATACCATCATACATTGCTTAGATTTATAGGGAAATTCATATTAACCAACACATTTTTATAAAACAACAAAGAATCTTTCAAAGCTGACATGTCAGAATTGGAGAGGTAGCTCAGGATCCATGCAGACATGTCTGTTCTGTGTCTGCTTACTAAACTAATGATGTCTACTGCCAGAATTTCCTTTTCGATGCATTTGATGGGAGATAAAGTTCTTATTGTGAATTGGGCATTTTTTTTCCATGATCCCTATTAAGAGACTACATTTCTGTTTTTGACATTTTTTTCCCTCTGTGTTTTCTTTTCCTTGTTTTCCTCTCCTCTTCCGTGCACCCGCACAATCCCTTGTCTCTCCATTCTCTTTTTCTCTGTACATAAATATACACATCCCCCGACACATCAATCTGACCATTTCATACCATTCTACATTTTTGGGTTTAAGAACAGAGAAGTTGAAGTTAGAGAGGGTGTCGTGTGAGTCTCTGCCTTTCTTCTTCTCCTCCAGTGGCTCACTGCAGATTCTTTTGTCAGTCTCACAGATCTGTATTATTTGAGGAGAAAGCTGTAACTTCAATCACCAGCATTTGTAAAAAATTGCTAACTCTTCTACCTTCTCCTTAGAACTAGATGCCTTAAATGCCTGAAATTCAGAATTGAGAGCAGACAGCATCATTAAATGTTATTATATTTTATAAAAGTGATTACTAATTCTCTCTTGTATCATTTTTCAAATGATTTAGGGCATAGGACCACAAAGCACACATCTCACAACGAACCTTTGGTAGAGAACATTTCCTGTAACTACACATTAAATGGATAAAACATTAAAGTGAGGACTCTGTAAAATAATCTGACTGATATTAGAAAGATAAAATGGAGACTGGTAAGCTAGACCTGGTGAGACTGGCTGGGAGATTTTTCACAATATAATGAGTACTTGGAAACTATTCCTACAAAAAGGACGGACTCTTCACTTGGCCAACAAGATAACTAAAAGCATGATCAAAGTCTGGTATCACTGCTCTCAATCTGTGTCTGTCTCTTTTGCTTTAGTTGACTCTAAAAAAGCTTGTTCATCATCTGTGAAGTGAGGGTATGTCTATTGATCTGCCTCATCCCACTTCAAACCTGAAAGCACAAATATACAGCCTGATCCTATACCTTAAGCCAACTTGGATTCCATGAAAAACAATGGCTTACAGGACAGCCTACCCTTTCATATGAGGACAACTGTCCTAGTGGGTGATAATAAAACCTGGTATAGAAGTAATTCCTTTGGAGGCACCTCATTCAGCCTTTTAATCAAGATATCAGTGATAACTTTGGATCATCTTGTAGAACCAGAAATGACCAAATGGCCAACCAGACTACAGCTTGATCAGGACTGTTAAATCTACATGCCTGTTGATCTCTGCTAAAACAGCTCCTCTCTTAAACACAAAAGTTCATGTCAATATCTCAAGTACAAAGTTGAAGTCACTGTGGATCTCTTTACTTTTTTTCCTCTTTTTAATATGTTACTACAACCCTTCTTTTCTATTTCCATCATTACCTATCCTTTTAACTGATACTTGTTGGCTTAACCTAGGCTGTTGGGTTTGTAGCAGCTGGAGCTATTGAACTAAACTCATTTACATGATGCTGAGGACATAAGTAGTTTCAATTTAATAATGAAGTAGCACAGAGACCAAGGATGAATACACATTTTTAGAAAGAAGGACCTGGTAAATTTTTCAATGTTTATTGACTTGATATAAGGGAAAATTGCAGGGATTGAGGCCTCTTTTGTCGAGTGATCAGTAACTAAAACCAAACAGGTACGTTTCAACAATAACTAAAGCCACCTCAGGCTAGGGGCTTCTGGGTCTTTTGACTCATAAACTTTAAAGAATAAATTTTGTAGGCAATAAGGAGAATGAGTTTTTAAGAAAGGAGTTTATGACAAGTTCATCAGTATAATTTAGGAGTACCAAATAGGACTTCTGGATAGAAAGAACAAACTTCAGACAGGTTTGGCATTTGAGCTATAGTTTTGGGGGCTCTGTAAGAAGGGACAGCAGAAACTGGGGTAAGGCACAGGGAGGAGAACTAGTCAAGCCATCTGGTCTGGATCTCTCCCAAAGTGTCTGGACAAGAGTTGTAGTCATGTCCTCATTTGTAGTTTCCAGGCAGCTCTGTAAAAGGTAAAGAAAAATAACAAAAAAAGAGACCACAAATCAGTGTCTCCAAACACTTTTGTCATTTCTTGTGTCTAGAAAGGACAGAATTTCCCATAGAACTAAGAATATTTTCAGCTTCTGGCCAAAAATGCAAATTTGGTCCTTATCCTTAGACTGCCAGACCAGTTTCCTTCTCCTGTTCTCATAAAGCTGAGACTCTATGGGCTGGTCATTTAAAAGATTACAAGTAGCTTCTGGATTTCTACTAATATTCATTACACCTGAATTTAAAAAAAAAAAAGAAAAAACAACTGATATTAAAGAGGCAAATGTGAAGTGACCTCTGCAACAACTAGAGAACCAAAGCCTCTTGGCCAAGAGCTGATAAAGAGGTGAGTAACACCGCTGACTCCCAGGCCAAACAGAGACCAGCCTGAGGAGATAGCCCCTGCATCCTCTGGACCCCACCCACACCCAGCTCTGTCCTTAACAAAAGGCAGCAGGGAGACCTCCTGAAAGCCCAATCCCCAGCAAAATCCAGCCCGAGGGACACCTATGGCCAAACCCCACCCCAACCCCAAACTGCATCATCACACAGTAATCCCAGTGACCTCTGTGACAACTGGAGAGCCATGGCACTTTGACAAACAGCCCATGAATAAATAGCTAACAAAGAGCCAATGAAGAGGGAAATCTCAGGAACAACTGGAGATCCTCAGCACCCCTGGCCCACAACTAAGAGCCAACTAATTTCTGACTAAGAGGGAATTGAGAAAGCAAGGGGCAGATATCAATGCAAGAATATATATAACAACATAAAGAACAATAAGGAACCACCAGAAAGAAGCTGGTGGTTGTATAACATCAAGACCTGAGTATGGCAATGAAGAGGAAACAGAAGAAAACAACCTAAAAAACAATGTTATAAAGACAATAGAAGCCTTAAAAGAGGATATAAAAAAATTTCCTTAAAAAAATAGAAAAAAAAATACAAAGAAAAAAATTGGAAGAGATTAACAAATTCCTGAAAGAAAATAAAGAAAACTTAAGAAAAGAAAACAAACAGGTGAAGGAAACATTCCAGGAACTAAAAATTAAAATAGAAGCAATAAAGAAGGCACACACCAAGGAAATAGAAACCTGAAGAAACAAATTGAAACTACAGATTCAAGCATAACCAACACAATGCAAGAGATGGAAAAGAGAATCTCTGGAGTGGAAGATTAAATAGTGAAAATAGATATGTCAGTCAAAGAAAACACTAAAACCAAAAATGTCATAACACAAAACATCCAGGAAATTAGGGACACCATGAAAAGATCAAACCTGAGAATAATCGGAATTGAAGGAGAAAAATATCAGCTCAAAGATACAGAAATATATTCAACAAAATCATAGAAGAAAACTTTCCCAACCTAAAGAAGAAAATGCCTATAAAAAATATAAGAAGCTTATATAACACAAAATAGACTAGGACCCCTCTTCCAAAAAAAAAGTCTGCTCGCATCATAATAATCAAGTCACTAAACCGACAAAACAAAGAAAACATACTAAGAGCTGTAAAGGAAAAAGTCCAAATTACCTATCAAGGCAGACCCATCAGAATAACACCAGACTATTCAATAGAAACAATGAAAGCAAGAAGGTCCTGGTCAGAAAGTTATACAGACACTAAAAGACAATGGCTGCCAACCAACACTGCTAACACTACTCTACTATATCCAACAAAACTATCCATCACCATAGATGGAGTAAACAAGATATTTTATGACAAAATCAGATTTAAACAATACCTATCCACAAATCTGGCCATACTGAAAACACTAGAGAGAAAACTTTAACTTAAGGAAACAAGATACAGCCATGAAACCGTAAGCAATCAATAATCCTACAGAAATAAAACCCAAAGAAGGGAAACACATACACATGCTACCACCAAAATTAATGGAAAATAACAATCATTGGTCATTAATGGATTCAATTCACCTTTAAAACAATACACCCTAAAAGGATGAATAAAAAAACAGAATCCATCCTTCTGCTGCATACAAGAAACACACCTCAACTTCAAAGACAGACATAAGCTCAGAGTAAAGGATTGGGAAAAGACTTTCCAATCAAATGATCCTAAGAAACAAGCTGGTGCAGCCATCCTAATATCTAACAAAATAGACTTCAAACTAAAATCAACCAAAAGAGGCCAAGACAGACATTAATTAATCATCTTAGGAAAAAATCCACCAAGATGAAGTCTCAATCCTGAACATTTATGCCCCCTACAAAAGGGCACCTACATTTGTAGAAGAAACACTACTAAAGCTTAAACCCCACATCAAATGCCACACTTTAAGACTTCAATCTGTCACTTTCATCTTTGGATAGGTAGGTCTACCAGACCAAAACTCAACAGAGAAATAAGGGATCTAATAGGAATATCTTACATGTGAACAGTGCTGTGGTTCATATATTTTGAACTACTGATTGCTTCCTTCCTTGGTAGCTTGCACAGTACTTTCCAGTAATATGGGAGTCAGATCACAGGAAGGAGGATTTCAGATTAGATCTATCTAGGATTATCTGACTTCTGTGTCCTAAACATATAGTGTTTTCAATATGGGATTTGCCTTCATCCTCTGAAAGGCAACCCAGGGCAGGAACAATAGTTGATACTGTTTTGAGAATCATTTCGACTATTCTGACCAACAATTCAGACAGAAGTGTCTCATCTCTGGTACTGGGATTGTGTTAGACAATCTGTGGTTATTTGGGGAGCATATACTGTCATATTAGCAAGTGCTGTAACTTGTGTGTGTGTGTGTGTGTGTGTACATACACTTATCAGCATTATATATGCCTTTTTGATAAATATAAAATAATATAGTTCCTTGAGATTTTTATCTAACAGTTTTGATATTATATGTCTATCTTCCTGCCTTTATCTGGATTTAATTTCCTCTCCTGCCCCAACTAGAGGCTCCTTCTCCCCATTTTCCCCATTTTATACTTTATTTTACCTGGATCTTGCTAGTCCCATCTAAACCACTCCCCGTGACCATGGTGACCACGGTCTCCTTCTATTATACTGGTTTCTGTGGCTACCCATGCTATATTCTGATCTCAGATGAGAGAGAACGAGTGCTGTTTGTCTTTCTGAACTGAGGTTACTTCACCCAGAAATATATTATTTTTTAGATCTATCCATTTTCCTGCAGCTAATCATTTCTTTTACAGCTTTCACTGTGTATAATTGTGTATATGTACCAGATTAACATTATCCCTTCACCAGTTGAAGGGCAATTATGTTGTTTCCATTTCTTAGTTATGGTGAATAGGGTAGATTAGCATATCTGAGCACTTAACCTATGCAGCAGGTTGTGGAGTCCTTTTGGCACAGACACAGTAGTGGTATAGCTGCATCCTGTGCTAGGTTTATTTTTAGTGTTTGAGTAATCTCCATACTGATTTCCAGACTGGCTTTACCAGTGTGTATTCCTACAAGCAATGAATGTGAATTTTCCTTTTCCCACACTTTTGTCAGCATTTGTCAGCTATTCTGTAGATCTTCTGCATTCTGAGTGGGATGAGATAAAATCTCAAAGTTGGTTTCATTTTCACTTTTCTCGTTATTAAGGATAACGAACACTTTTTGAGGGTTTTTTTTTTTGCCATTTTTAATTCTATTACTGAGAATTCTCTATTCAGATCCCTAGTCCATTTTAATTGAGTCATTTGTTTTCTTGACCTTTTTTTTTTTGAGTTCTTTGTATTTTCTGAATGTTAATAATTTGTCAGCAGTATGGCCAGCAAACATTCTTTATCATTCATTGAGTTTCTTCTTCAGTAGATGGACTGTTTCCTTAGATGTATTGAAACATTTCAGTTCTATGATATTCTACTTGTCAATTGTTGGCCTTAGTTCTTTGGCTAATGGAAACTTGTTCAGAAAGTCATTTCTTGCACCTAAATCATGTAGAATACTCTGTATATTTTCCTTTGGCAATTTTAGTATTTCAGGTTTCAAATGAAGATCCTGGATCCACTTGAAGGTAAATTTTATGTGCAATAATACATGTAAGTTTAGTTTTATTCTTTTGCATATGGACATCCAACTTTCTCAGCACCAATTTTTTTTTTTTTGAAGATTGTGGCTCTACGTACACATACTTATGTTTGGGTCTTCTATTTTATTATTTCATGTTAGCATCACATATATATATTATGTGATATGTGTATGGTGTACATTACCATATATTATATATACTACTGATTTTATATATAATATATTACTATTTAAGATTTACATTATTATTTATGTATATATTATATATTATATATTATTATAAATCTATATCTTGAAATATAAAATGGTAATTTCTCCAGTATAGTTCTTTTTGCTCAGTATTGCTTTATGATTTTTTCTCTATTTCTCTTAAGAATGTCATGCATATTTTGACTGGGATTAATTTGAATCACTAAATTGCTTTTGCTAGAATGATCATTCTCACAATATTATTTCTTCTAGTTCATGAACACAAGATGACTTTCCCTATTCTACTGTCTTTCTCAATCTCTCTCTCCAGATATTTGAAGTTTTCACTATAGAAATCTTTTATCTCCTTGCTTATATTTATTCCAAAACATTGTATAGTGTTTTAGACTATTGTAAATAGGAGTGTGTTCGTATTTTTTTTTTCTCAGTGTGCTTGTTATCTGTGTAGAAAAAGTGTTAATCTCAGAGATGGGCGGGAAAAGATCCTGACTCTAATCATCATGCTAAACTGATTAAAACAAGCTTTTTAGTGTCGCACATGGGCTGCTTTTCCCTAAAATGGGGTTTAAGAAGACCACCTTGAGTGTGAGACAAGTCTTTTATAGCTCATGAGTAAGAGGTTTCCAAACAGAGTACTTGGTAGGCAAAAGAGACAGGGTTCTGGGAGCAGAACCTAAGTATAACAAGGTGGGCATAAAAAGTTAGTCGTAACAAGTAGTCATAATAAATTAGTCATAGATAGTCATATGGGTTGCAAGATGGTTATAAACAACTCTTCAAAACAAAAACATGATCACCATTCCTGGAACATGAAGTACAAATGGTTTGTAGTTAAGATTACGGATTGGTCATTCCAACTTTGTTTTGTTTATTTATTTGTTTGTTTGTTTGTTTGTTAAGCCTTTGGTACTTTCATCACATTGTCTCAGGTTCCTCCTCATCCCACAGCATACTAACATAAGAGAGTAGGAGACTATTTCTAACCCGTTCAGATAGATTTTCAGAATCACTTCATTCTCAAGTATTTTCAATGAACACAAAGATTTCTACACTTGTTTTTTTGTTCCTTACCCAACATCACACCCCTTCACTGTCACTGACCTAGATTTTTACACCAGATGTGCTCACCTGGAACTCAAATTAAAAAGAAGACTGTTCACCCTCTGCTCCTTTTGTGCCTGGGGTCACATCTGGAGAATTTCTCTACAGAGAAAAGGGTTGGAAAACATATTTCTCATTCTTAGAGGGAGGTAATTAAATAATTTCCTTTTATGATATTGTCTTTGTTCTCTTCTTGAAAGGAAAAGGCATCCCCTTTATCACGTTAACCAGGGAAAACTAGTATTTCTAACCACCCTTCCAAAGTTAATTAACATGTAAATACTTGACAGTAAAAGGTAACACTTCAGTGATTAGCATATAAATGGGCTAGGGACAATATTCTGCCATAAAAAAGACAGCTTGGAAGATTTTGCCAAATGTATTTGGAAAGGGAAAATAAAATAAAATAAAATAAAATAAAATAAAATAAAGCCTTCATCATCTCCATGCAAACAGTTATGAAATAGAATGCCAGCTGAAGCCTGAGGTAAGGGGAGAACTACCCTGCCTGGATTAAATGAGGTGAAGTTTGCATACACAACTTGGTTTTATGCATATGTTTACTCAGTCTTCATGACAGAAAGTAACTAATTGTTTATGTCCAGAAAACACATCATGTTTGTTTGATTTTAATAGATAACCATCAGTGAAGGCAACAGAAAGCCATGGGTGGGGAAAGACTTGAAGGGCTAATTTTTCCACATTTGGTATAATGATTAGTATACTCACAAAACTGCACATGAAGGGACTGCTTCCACTCAGCCCGGAATTTGGGTTTCAAATGAGGTAATTGTGCACCTAATGATCCGTTTGCACAAGCAATTACCTGATTGGCATATGCCAGGTGAGCTTTTGGGAGATAAGAAAACAAATGCACAATTTCCTTTGTAGCCATTGCCCCTGGCTTGAAAAATAAAATAACTGTGTGCTATCCTTATTACAACTGTGGGTTGATGTGTAAACTATATTTTTATGTTAATGAAACACAAGTCAATAGTTCAAGAACAAAATATACTCTCAGACCAAGTTATCAAAAAGCTATTTTTTTTACCATTAAAGCTATAACATGTCTAATCAGATAGGTAGAAAGAAAGCATTTATAATCAGAACACCGACATTAAAATCCTGTGTGGCTACTCTTTCAGTTCTACATTGCAAACTTGAGCACTTGAGTTAAAAATACCAAATAGTTCTTCAAAATGAAGGTGGTGATATTGTTAACATGAACAGTAAATAATTTATTAATTATTGCACCTTATATTAGAATTGAGGATGCCAAGTCAACCATTCTGATGTCCTCTTAGGTCAAGGCCAATCCTGGGGGACATCTGTTCAAATCTTATAACCTCCTCCACTGGACAGAGCTGACAACTTGGACCCCATTTTTGCCATCACCAGGTAAAAGGTAGCCCAACTTAGCTGAAGTCATCTTAACCAAACTCTGTGGCTTCCGTTAAACTTGGCAAAGCCATTAGGATGGGTAAAAACTCAATTGGTTTTCCAAACATTAAAAGTGGTCAAGCTACTTTAGTCTAGGTAGTACAATACTGCTGAATGATGGAGAAAATTTGCACATTAAAAATAACTCACCTGGAAGCTGACATTTTCCCCTAGCACTCTATGAAGTCATGTTATATAGTAGAACTTCCTGGGATGATAGGAATAACCCATCTCCTTAAGTTGTTCAACGTGGTTATAACTAGCTGTATGTGGTTATTGAGCATTTCAAGTATTGTTATTGGGAATCCAGGAGCAATATTTGATAATTTAAGTGGTCTTAATTAATTGTTTTCATTGTATATATTTATTGATATGGTACATTGTATATGTTACATATAGATGTTTTCACACAAGCAAATTGTGAAGGTTTGAATAAGAATGGACCCCATAGGCTTATATATTTGAAAGTTTGGCTTACAAATTGGTGGAATATTTATTAATGATCAAGAGGTGTGGCCTTGTTGGAGGAAGTGTGTCTTGGGAGTGAGCTTCCCGAGGTTTAAAAAAGCCTCACTCATTCTCTCCCTTTCCCTCTCCTGCTCTCTCTCCATCTCCTCCCTCCCCCTCTCCCTAAATTTCTTCCTCTCTTTTTGCTCTCTTCCTCTCTATCTTCTGCTATTTGTGCATCACATGTGAGCTCTCAACTACTTTTCAATCACCATGCCCGCCCAACTCTTGCTATGCTTCCTACCATGATGGTCATGGACTCATCCTCTGAAATTATAAGCAAGTCCCCAGTTAATAGCCATTTTTTGTAAGTTGCCTTGGTCATGGTGTCTCTTCATAGCAATAGAACAATAGCTATGACATATATATTACATGTTGAGCATACCCCCAGTAACACTGTACCTTTCCCATTTCTCACTCTTTTGTTGATCTTATTTGCTTTTCTAGATTGTTCTGCATCTACTTTTATGACTTACGTACAATCATGATTTTGCATATCTATATAGCAACTTAAAAATTACAGTGGTTTAGTATGTAGTAGACATGTTTGAAATTGGCTTAATTTACCTATGATTATCATGTTATGTGACAGGTTTAGGCACTTTTGAGCAAGACCTAGGTGTGGCTTTGAGGTTTTAAGGACCCCTATATGAGGTGTTGTGAGCACCTTTGAAGAACCATTGCATGCTGCCTGCCCTTTCTGTTTGTTCCCTGAGTTCTTGGAGAAAGGATGGCTGCTACTGTTGCATGGGACATTTTAACCCTCTAGGATTTGACTTAAGGCTTAATCTTGTATCAGTGAGTGTTTTATATAAACCTCTGAAAAATATTAATCCTTATACATGACCAATTACCATTGATTAATTCCTATAATATCTGGTGCCCAATCCCTTTGAAAGAAGAGAAAGGGACAGATAAATAGGAAAGATATAGGTAGATTATTGTATCTGTCTGTAAACAATTACGAGCCAAATATGAATCATAGATAATTTGCACTAATATAGATTCTTGTATGTTGATGCAAATGTAAAATTATTTTATATGTCTGCTTGAGATAATTTACATGTTGATATAAATTCAAATCTAAAATTATTTTATATGTCTAAGGTAATTTATATATTGACATAAAATTAAATCTATAATTGCCATATTTTGCTTGTGCTTCTACCTCTACTTAAAATATTTTGCATATTAATGCATATTAAGCATATTGTCACTTCTACTATGCAATTTCTACCTCTGTTTAATTATACTAGTCATTATATATATATATATATATATATATATATTCTACTTCTGTTTAAGGTGTTTGGTATACTTAGTTTTAGATTTTTGTATAATGATATATATTTAAGATACTATTGTCATTTTGCACTATACATTTACTTTTGTTTAATGTTTATATGATATTGTCATACTTGAAGTTATTATTTGAAAACTGTACACCCACTTATAGGTTTTCTATTTTTACAATGTAAGCTTTAGTCTTTAAGATGATAAAAAAAATACAGATCGCAATTATTTAGTTTTGCCATGTACTAGTCTTGTTGTTTAGGTTTCTCAGATATATAATAAAACATGTCAAATAGACAAGAGTCTTAAACCAGTTTATAAATCTAAAACATATGTCATTTAATGTTTTATTAATCAAAATTTGGCCATGAGTAACTCCTGACAGCACTATTTTTTTCCTGAGATGGTGTTGGGCATTAAGGACCCTCCACAGGGAGTTTGTCTTCCTTGGCAGATAATGACCTATTGGGCAAAAAACTGCCCTTGCCTTGACTGCTAAAAATAAGTACACTGTCCAGTCTGGACAAGCAAGACAAAAAATAAAGACTGATAAAACCTGCCCAAATAAGACAAGACAGTTTCTCAAAATAACCTACTTTTAAAGGTATCTGTTAGGTATTCTAGGCCAAAAAAATTATAGATGCTCCAACTTTGCAAAAAAGCTGTGGGTGATTGTCCAGGCAGCTGACTTTCGCTGTCTTCTCCTTAGTTTTAAAATTTTACCCACTCATGCGCTCAGCTTATTCGGGTATATATTTTCCTTCTTAGGTCTTTGATGGGGTTTAAGACTAGATAGCTAAGGTTACTACCATCTCATATCTTAGCTAAGAGCATCCAGGCATTAGATTCAAATTGTTTAAGATAAATAGCTTCAAAATAATCTCTGTATATTGCTACTTATCAATATTCTAGACATTTAAAATATACCTTATGTTTGTAATTGTTAGTTGTAGTTTGACCTTGTTTATGTTATTTGCCTTTTCCTTCTCCTAGACATTACCTTATAATTATCTCTATTGTATATAGTTGTATACTTAGATTTAGAACTTTTTTAGTTAGATAAAAGGAGGAGATGTGGCAGGTTCAGGCACTTTTGAGCAAGACCTAGGTGTGGCTTTGAGGTAAGGACCCCTGTATGGGGCGTGGCCAGCCCCCTTTGAAGACCTGTTACATGCTGCCTGCCCTTCCTGTTTGTTCCCTGAATTCTCGAGGGAGGATTGCTGCTGCCTCTGCCATGTGGGACATTTCAACTCTCCTGGAATCAATCTTGGATCAGTGAGTGTTTCATATAAACTCCTTAATAAATATTAATCCTTTTATATAACCAGTTGCCAGTAATTAATTCCCACAATAATGTTACATTCATTTTCTACATACAACAACTTCATCCATTTTTATGACTGAAAAAAATTTCCTTTTACATATATACCAGTTTCTATATCCATTCCTATGTTGTTGAATAGTCATGATTCTATAATTTACTTGTAGTTGTTCATGGTACTAGTCAGTATAATGAGGAAAACCCAGGACTACAAAGTAATATTTCCACTTCATGAACTATGAATCTCATCTGCTTCTCACAATGATGCATTCCTACCCTTAAAATATTTAATGTCAGTCTTCCTTTGCTACAGCAATCTTTGACACTTTTGATTTATTATTTTACTTGTTATTTACCATCATTAATAAGTCACAAAGCACTCAGATTCAAAAGTAAATAATTTACTATCATTAGAATCAAATAGAAAACAAAGCCAAAACAACAAAAAATTAACATTTATAGACATTTATAAATGGGAGAGTTGTCCTAGGGTTCATAATGCCTACAGTCTGATTTCTGGTAGCAATTCTATAAAACTGCCATCAAATTGAAAAGGAATATTAGCTTACCAGAGTAACCTAGCCAAATATCTAAAATACTCTGTCCTAAATATTATGCCTAATTTGTCTGAACTTTGAAATATGAGTAAAATCATAGAACAATACAGTAACTAAATAATACAGTAATTTTTAGTCAACAATAATGTATTGTCCCAAGGACTGATCTAATATGGTGCTTTTTGGATTCATCCATCATGATAGTTTTATGTAATGGTCATTATTATTCTCTGACTTTTACTGGTTAAAGTAATAGATTTCAAAAGGCCACCTCCCTTGCCTAAGTTTGTAACAAGAACATGGATCAGGGCTGAGGTTTAAAGCAAGACATACTGGACTCCAGAGCTCTTCCCAGAGTCCCTGTGTGAATGTAACTTTACAGTACTTAGAATCCAGGATATTCTAGAAAAGTCTAAGAATTTCTTAAGGGAGAGTAAAAGTTTTCAAGCTGTACAAGTAACTTTTCAGTGGCACTGAGTCTGAAACTGAGGAGACTGCATCATGAACCATTCTAAAAATGATGAAGGCAAGGTGTATCTGACCTGATTTTTCTCTAAAGAATCATTATCATTCATTGATCTTAGATCTTTCTGCAGAGCTGGAGTGAACCTCTCAAGTCTAGATTTGTGTGAAGGATGGATAATGCTTGGAAATAAACTGTTGAAGTCCATCTCACAGTTACAGACACATTCATGTGTTACTTGGTTTGGGGACTAGTAGTACATCCAATAATCCATAGATTTGTTTGTTTGTTCGTTTGTCTTAGTCTTAAATGCTTTTTATATATAGCAAATCAGGCTTTTATAAATTGTCCTGAGGTTTTTATTCTGCCTCAACTGATGAGATTGTCTTAGAATTGAAAAAAAATGGCAATCTAATACAATGTACATATGTTCACAATTCTGTTTCCTAGAAACCAGGATGTAAAACTGGTGGGAGGTCAGGGTATAGGCAGAAGGAGATGTTTTTCTGTAACACAAAAGTCTTTAACCTGTGAGTACAACTGTACACACACACACACACACACACACACACACACACACACACACACACACATTGATGTTTTGTGTATAAACTTGCAAAGAAGAAGACTATGACACATTAGGCCCTAAGCCACTTTCTACCTGTCTCCCTACCTATGTAACTTGTAATCAAGTGGTCTTTGAAAATATTCTCTGCTGAATCTATTATAGCTACAAAAAAATTAGAGACATTTTACAGCTATGGTTAAAACAGCATAAAAATATCTGTGGATATCTTTAAAATTAGATATAAAGTAGAGCTGCTGGCAGTAATGAAAACTAGCAACTTTCCCAGATAATTCTTCATACCAGGACATGATCATATCCAATTAAGCTTAGCTCTGTTCAGTAATCACTGTGTAATAGGATAGAATCACAGAGTAATGGGATTTGTTTAAGGCAAAGATGGAGGAGCTTAGTACACATTAGATACCTTAAATACATTAAGAATTTAAAAGACCAATGGATAGAAAACCTTTGGGAGGAAAGAGAAAGAAAATGAAAATATTAAGGGTAATATTCTCTAAAGAGTCTTCATTGACATTTATAAATTCTATTGCCGAATAATTGTCATCACTGACACATCCAAGAAACAGAATTAAAATGAGACAGAGATCCAGTTGAAGGCACTTACTCTTAAACTTTATTTCTATGAGATCACTGACCCCAGTCAAGCAGAGTAGGTCCTGAAGTCATCAAGACAAGATCTCAGAGGGTCACCAGATCCCCCAACACTTTGTTTGGCTTCTCAGACAGAAAATTATCAAAAGGTGTCATGAATGCTTTGTCACGCTTGAACTACATATTAGCTGGCTAAGCTGAGAATCAAATATGGGAAATTAGTTGCCATTAAAAGATTGCTTCAGGCCCTTCATTTCTCTGCAGCCGAGCTGTGCAGGCCCCCTGCTGTGGACACTGCGCATTAGCTTACTAAATACTTGAGCTCATCATTACAGCTTTGCTAGTGGATGGGTCTGGATTTGGGGGTTGGGGGAGGGTGAAGAGGAAACAATAGATAAGAAACAGAACTCTGGCACTTACCTGTGTAGAGATTAATTCTCTGTGCTAATAGGGGAATACAATTTTTGTGCATTGCTAAAAAAATAACTGGTTACAAAACCATTTTTGTATTTTTTTCTACAACAACCAAAAATAAGTCTGTGTATATATTTGACAAGGAAGCACAAATAGCAAAATGTTTATAGTGCCAGGTTTAGGTGTTTTTAGAATGAATTTTTACAGTGGTTTTTATTCATCTGTATTTTTAGTGTGTTTAAAGTTCTCTTATTTTCAATATTTATAATTTTATAATAAACATATTTTTAAAAAACATACATATAGTCTTTCCTGCTTTTTTTTTCTTCTTTTCTTTTTTCTTTTGAGACATTTTATTTCCTTCTGAGGATACTCATTCAGAGTGTTTCTACACATATGTATGAGAAAATCTTAAAGTGGGTACAAATGAATTTTGAATCATTTACGAAGGAGTATACTATATTTCCATAACTGCACAATCTTATGCATAGTGTAGTACTGAGACTTGGGCATCCAGAGTCAGTGGCCATCCTCATGGGCTTTCTCTGTCTCTAGAGTCCAGAGTCTGTCAATTTATCTTTGTTCTCTCTGTGAACCAAATACTTTATTTTCCAGCTGCTTCCATTAAATAGGCTTTGGAACTAAGCTCTAGATTTGAGTTTTGGTTCTATTTCAAATAGCTAGTCCATCTTGGACAAGCCACCTCATAACCTCTAAACTTCAATTTTCTTACTCATGCAGAAAAAGAATAATGCCTGTGTAATAAAGCTTCTCTGGGGACTACAGAAAAGATTCTCAATAGCCCAAAGGCTGTTTGATGATCTTATGATCGCTGAGTTCTGGGTTTTTTATTGTCCACTTCCTGATGTGGTGACAGTACTATGACATGTCTGTATAACAGAGGACAGAAGGGACTGAAACCATACTGGGTATCAGAACTGTGTGCAACCGCAGAATTTCGCACAGGTAAACATGGTTTTGAGTCCTTCTAAAATTGAAGGTTGTGTCATGGGCTATAGCTAGACATGTAACATCCTAGAGGGTTACAGCTCTTGTGACAATGTTGGATGGCTGAGTGTAGATGATTAACTCCTTAGCCAGCTGAAATTAAAAAAAAAAAAAAATGTGCCAGAAAAAAAATCTTGTTTGCCTTTTTTTTCTATCAACATTAGAGAGACATTGTGAGACTCAAAGATACTTCTGAAGTGGAATATGCTACTGTCAGTTAGGATTCTATTTCAGTGATGTGACAGATGGCAATTAGACAGGTATGTGCAAGAGTGGTGGGAGTCTCCCAGAATGAAGCTCTGAGAGACAGCAGGGTCTAAGAAGCCCTGGAAAGGCAACCATCTTCCTCCCCTGGTTGACAAGAACATCCCTGCTTTCAATAAGAGTTCAGCATTCTTGGACTCTCCTCAGAGTAGTGCACTGATGCAGCTGGACAGCATTCTTCTAAGATTCTCCTCCATCTTTTCCTATGCTGCCCAGATGCCCCCATTTCACCGGCAGCCAGCTCAGTGAGAACCGCAGGAGTGACATGTTCCAAGCTTTCCTTTTGTTAGAGTATGTGGTAATTTCTTTTAATGGTCATGCTGTAATAAGGTTTGCTATAAAGCCATTTTTAAAAGCCTAACAACTTATTCTTTGAAACAGCTCAAATTACAAAAGCAACACCAGTGTTTCATTGCAGACCGTCTTCTGTAGGAGTCAGCAGAATTCAGTGAACCCCCAAGATCATTTTCTCAGGAGCAAGGACACCTAAACACATTCCTATGAATTTGAAAAATCATGGAATGGAGGCAGGGATTTTGTCTTTCAGGCCCTTTGGAAGAGATTTATTCCCCTACTTGCTAGTAAGTTCTGTCTGGTAAGATAGAGAGTAAATGAAGATGATCAAATGAGCCCTAGGCAAATTAGAACAAGAGAGCTTTGTCTGACATGCTTCAGAGGTGTGTTCAGTCTCCTAAGACAAACACTGAGAAGCAGAGAAACACGGTGGTTTGCTGCCCTGGGCTGGGACTCAGTGCGCTCAAGGGAAGATGTCTAAGAAGTGAGAGAAACCTGTTTCCTCACTGTGGTCTTTGTTCATCATAGGAGCCCAGCTATGTCCATGAAGGAAATGGCTTTTATTTCCTGATGGTCCCATTTGGGTATCTTTCTTTGTTTGGAACTCTTGCCTCCAAGGTTATAGGACTCTGGAAAAAGAGGTGGGGGTGGTGTCATTTACTTCTAGGTTATTCCCACGCTCCTTCACTTGCGTGGTCTTTTTCAAGATATGTAGACTGTGTGATTCCTCTCCCCACAATTAGAAATAATGAAACATACTAAAATGAGCTGTTTGCTGTTGCTTTCTAGCATCTCATGCCACAGACTTCTTATTTTGACTGCCCAGCTCTACTGCATTCGCAGGCATAGATTTCTCTTCTATTTTTTCATTCCCGTAGTCAGCAATGGGCTGTAATTGACACATCATTAAAATCTACTCAAGCACCATCTGAACTGGTACAAGAATAAATTCCGGGCAAAAGACTCCAACCAACCTTCCAGCTTTCAGTGGCAAAGCAGTTTTTCAGAGGAGGAAGAATTATTTTTTGTATATTTTTCCTGCAGTTTGGCAGCCAACTTGGAATAAAATCTCCATGACACTCTCACTACAGTATGCTTTCATAGGGATGGTCGCTAGGTACTGACACTGAACTGTCTAACTGCCCATTTGCTCTGACATCTCTTTCGTTGTGGATGACCACCCCAGATCTTAGGAGGCTTGCTGTGCCAAGTGCTGCTCTTATCATTTTGATGACTGAGCAGGCTACTCCAACTCCCTTACTTTACTGAGGGCCTTTCAGGAGACATAGGCCAGCTTACTTTCCCGGTTACAAGAAAGAAAACTCATCAAGATGAGGTTCTATTGACACCAAACTCCACATCACCTATGTAAACGGCATCATATGTGTCATGGAAATAGCAGCTGCAGTGTTTGCCTTACTCTTTTTTCAGGGGCTAAGAAGACAATTGCTTCCTCACAAACATGGACAGATTAAACACACCATGGCCGGTCCTCTTGCCATCTGCTCCTTGATTATTTTATTCCAAGCAGCATGAGTTTTATTATCTGATGGGTGAAGGTGGCTCTGGCTGTTGCTGAGCTCAGCTTCTGGAGGCTGGGAATGGGCACAGAGTCACAGGGATGACCTGCAAAGGGGTGAGCCAGGACTCCACGGGCTGCTATCACTGCTGAGTCAAATCTTGAGACATCAGCATTCAAGATTCCTGCTGGCCAGAGTCACAGCCTGGGGATGCACAGACAGAAGAGACTGCAAATGTCTTGCTTTGTTTTACTCCACTAAATATCCACATTTGCATAATGCTGTATTTTGAGCTCCTCTACAAAGCTGAGAAGAAATTTAAAATCCTTAGTTTTTAGTCCCCAACTTTTCTTCAAGTTTTGAGACTTCCACTCTCCTCTATTGCTTTTGCTGTCTCACTTGAATATGGATCTTAAAGAATTCTGACTGGAACCATAAGCAGGAGGAGACTTCTGAGGAACACACTGCTAATTGCTTGTTTCGATTTCTATGCCAAAGCAAGGGTACACTGGAGACAAAAGAGAGTGGGAAGGTAACTGCTCCAAAGGACACACACAGCATGATGGGCTTGGCAGCCCAGGACTCTAGTAAACAGTTTCTGACCAGCCTATCCCTGAGATCATGACCAGCAGACCCTGGCTGTTTGGCCCATGGCTTAGGCTCATTATCAGTTAGCTCTTACAAAGTAACTCATTTCTATTAATCTGTGTCTTGCCACATGGCTAGTGGCTTTACCTGTGTTCCATTACATCTTGCTCTTACAGAATGTGACTCATCTCTCTCTGACTCTGCCCTCCTTCCCCTTTATGTATGCTTGCATTTCAGGCCTTCTATAAGCTAGCTGCCTTGCCATAGACCAAAACAATTTCTTTATTATCCAGTGGTATTTCACAGCGTACAGAAAGAGATCTTACGTTATGAGACTTTGAATCTTTGTGGAGATTTTAATTTTGAAATATTGAAGTTTAAATGCAGCTGGAAGACATAATACAGAAAAATATGTTCATTTTATTTCCCATGCTGGAAGCACCTTGTACACCTATGATATCACAGCCCAGGATCTTCACACCAAAGCAAGAAGTAAATAAAATTCCTTCCTCCTCACAGGGTGCCTCATGCTGCCTTTCTGTAGTGACACCCACATCATTCCACCATCTTAGTTTTTATCATTGCTAATCTGCTCTTCTTTTCTATAATCTTTTCATCTTATGACTATTACAAAGGGATAGGAGAGCTGGCTCGGGGTAAGAGTGCTTGCTGGAAAATCATGTGGACATGAGTTCAAATCCACAGAAGCCTCAACCAAGCATGGTCATGTATGCATGTAAAGCCAGCAGAGCATTGGGCAAAGGAAGGAGGTGAGAGAATCCCTGGGGCCTGCTGGCAGTCAGTTCAGCTCCAGGCCTAGTGATTGGCCATGTCTCAAGGCAATAAGACAATAATGAAACAGGACACCCTGCCCCCTTCTCTGCTTCCTGTACATGCACTGGACACAGACATACTTTTCTACAAACCATACACACACACACACACACACACACACACACACACACACACGAATATTATATAAATATAATTATACACTGTATAAATTATGGGTTTTTTAAATTTGACATAATTCTCTGGAAATGCAAGTAGGTTGTGCATATATCAATAATCTGTTATTTTCCATTGTGGAGTGGCATTCTGTGACAGTAAAGAGTTGTCACTGATGTTATACTCATCAATGGATTGAGTTGTTTTTTGTCTATTAGCCACTAAAAAACTATAAAACTTCCAGGTACAGAATTTTGTGTGACAGTTTTTATTTCTATAGGATAAGTGCTTATGTGCACAATTTCTGGACAGAATGGGAATTATAGATTTTTTCTGTGCTGTTTTGTTTTGTTTTTGAGATAGGGTTTTACTGTGTATCCGAGGCTGGCTTTGGGATCATCATTCTCTCCCTTAACCTCTTAGCTGCTGGAATTCTGGAGTACCACCGCACTTGGCTTTAACATGGGTGACGTGGATGAATCTCCCATCCTCATTTCTTCAGGCAGGCATGGACATCTGAACCATCTCAATGGCTCCCAATTTCTACTATATAAGACAAAAAAAAATTGTTTGCAGTCTGAATTCCCACCAGCAATGCGTGAGTAGCAATTGTCCATCCTCTGACTATCCTCTGTAACTGAGTCTTTCCCATAGACTTATAGAGATATTTCAGTGTGATTTTAATTCACATACCCTAAATGGCTAATGATATTTAATATTTTTTCCTGTGTTCAACTGCCATCTGTATATACTCTTTAGAAAATGACTTGGGCTATTTCTTAATCATGATTTTGTTTACTGTTGAGCTTTGAGTATTCTTTATATATTCTAAAAATTAGTCTTAGTAAATAAATGCATACACACATATACATTAAACAGCCTATAGCCCCATATTCACAATATCATTAAAGAGCAAAAGTTATTTGTCTAATACCCATTTCTATAGCTGTGGTAAAGTGTCCCAACAAAAAGAAATTTAAGAAAGAAAGGGTTTACTTAGCATATAGTTCCAAGTTAGAGTTCATCACTGAGTACAGTTCCAGGTTACAGTCCATCACCAAGTACAACCCCAGGTTACAGTACAGTTCTATGTCACAGTCCATCATTTAGTAGAGTTCCTTGTTACAGTCCATCAATGAGTACAACCCCAGGTTACAGTCCATCACTGAGTACAACCCCGGGTTACAGTCCATCACTGAGTACAGTTCTATGTTACAGTCCATCACTGAGTGCAGCCCCAGGTTACAGTCCATCACTGAGTACAGTTCTATGTTACAGTCCATCACTGAGTACAGTTCTATGTTACAGTCCATCACTGAGTACAACCCTAGGTTACAGTCCATCACTGAGTACAACCCCAGGTTACAATCAATCACTGAGTACAGTTCCAGGTTACAGTCCATCACTGAGTACAGTTCCAGGTTACAGTCCATCACTGAGCACAGTTCTATGGTACAGTCCATCACTGAGTACAGTTTTATATTACAGTCCATCACTGAGTACAACTCCAGGTTACAGTCCATCACTGAGTACAACTCCAGGTTACAGTCCATCACTGAGTACAGTTCTATGTTACAGTCTATCACTGAGCCCCAGTGATATCACCTGTAGCCCCAGGTTACAGTCCATCATTGAGGGAGAAGTCACAGGAAGAGCGCGAGGCAGCTGATCAAGAACACAGAGAAATGAATATACAGATACCACTTACTTCTTTGTGCTCAGCTTGATGTTTTCACTTTCACACAGTTCAGGAACCCCTGCCTAGGAAATGGGGCTGCTACAGCTGGAGGCTGGGTCATCCTAGATCAATTAATTTAATTAAGAAAATCCTCCACAGACATGTACAGGTCAACCCAATGTAAATAATCCCTGGCTAATACTTACCCCAGGTAATTCTAGGTTGTGTCAAATTAACAATTAAAGTTTCCTCTCACATTTATAAGTTGTAGTAAAGTCTAATTTAGCAATTTTACATTTTTAGATGTTTTGGTGTCACATTTAGTGATTTTTAGGATCCTAGCTCTGCATACAAAGATTTTGCATATTTTTTCTAAGTTCTTTTTAGTTTCATGTTTAGTTCTATCTTTTATATTTTTATCTTTTATACTAATTTTTTTATAAGGTATGAGATTTGAACCTACATTCATGTGTGTGTTATATGTTTGTATGTTTGTGTCTCTACATATGTGCATGTGTGTTTGTGTGTGTGCCTTATGTGTTTGTGTATTTGTGTCTGATTATGTATACTTGAATGTGTGTGTTTGTGTCTATGATTTTGGTTGCTCTAGCACCATTAAATGGAAAAATTACCTTTCCTTCAATGAGTAGCTTTTGCACACTTACTAATCCATTGAGTATATTTATATTTGCACCATTTCTTGGTTCTCTGTTCTACTCTACTCATCTATATCTTTCTATCACTACCATACAATGTAAGTAAATACAATAAATTCTCCCAAAATATCAAAATTAAAAACAATGCAGAATTAAGGGTAGTACTGAGCCAGCTTGAGAACTTGAAAGCCAAAAGGACAGCAGCTGTAAACATTCTTCAGTTTTCCTTCATTAATATGAACAATATGATATTTGCTAACACAGAGATTTGCTAACCAATGAACACACATTCTTAAACACAAATAAATGTGATAGTAATAAACAATGGTAGAACAGAATTTTATATTTTTAAATAATTTCATTTTACTAGTTTTATTTTTAATGATTAGTAACTTGCAGATGCAGTTGTAAAGAACACACAGGATAAGCATTTTGAGATGCAAATTTTTTATCACTGCTCTTCAAGTTTGCTGCGCATGCTGCTTATAGAAGGCATAGCATAGAGTGTAAGATAGTTAACACTGCCCAAAATAATTAAATGAAAACCACAAATGACACTGTATGGAAAAATAGATGAAGTGTCAAGTAGTTATTTTACAATTTGGAGAATATCATTAGGAAAAAAGGGAGAAGTAAACCTAAAAATATTTGATACTTGTGATATCAACATTGACCAGTAATAACAAATGCTTGTCTTATAAAACGGGAAAGTCATTCTCACATATATAAGCACATACTCACCCACCCCTATTGGGGGACCAGTAATCTAGATACAATGCAGAAAAGTAAATTTTGCTATTTATTTCACTCACATAAAAACTCAAGAGATAATGGTGTGATAGCTTATATTGCCATTCATACTATATTTATCAATGCCATACATATTATATTCTGTTAACAAATGCTAGTTGTTGGTCATGTCAAAATGATATGTGTGTGGGTGTATGTGTGTGTGTGTTTGATGAATTGACAGATATTTCTGATTGATAGGCAGATGGGGAAAATCAATTCTTTTCTGTTTGTTTCAAGAACGGTTACTTTATTATATAAATATAATTATTTTGTATAAGTTAGATAACTAAAATATTATGTTTTTATTCATATGTATAGAATGTATTAGACAAACCCAAGAGAATGTTCTAAACAGTAATATTAACAAAAAAGGTTTGCATTATGGTTTTAAAGATGTAAGAATTGATGACCTTGAGAATGAGAGAGTTTAAACCAACATGGCATCCTACTACTGTGAACCAGCCCCACTCATCTCATAGTAAAAAGCTCTGAGCATGAGGAAGCCTTATATGAGTTGCATTACACTTTGTTGCTATTGGTAAATATCCCTCTGAGATAAAAGCAGGGATGCAGTTCACAAACCACACCTTTTAACCTTGATTCCGAAACACAAGCCATCAACTGATCAGTAGTGAGCTTTATCTTATTGATCATTAATGTTCACATCCTATTTGCCCCCAGGCAGAGCACCAAACTGCACTTTTTTGCTTGTTAGGTGTTTTTAGGATTTTTTATTTATATGTATATTTGTATGTCTGTGGAAGAGCATGCACCTGTGAGTTGAGGTGCTGGAGGAGACCAGAGGCATGGGATTCCCTAGAGTCAGAGCTATAGTCAGTTATGAACTGCCGCACATAGATGTTGTGAATCAAACATGAGTCCTCTGAGCTACTGAGTCATCTCTCTACCCTACAAGTTGCATTTTTAATATTTTTCTAAAACCTATTACTTATTCCCCTAAGTTCTATTGATTTTTTTGTTTCACAAAACCAGTTTCTTGCTTTAATAGATTCACTTATTACTCTAAATCATTAAGACCCTCTCACATTATAAGAAACTTGGATGAAGGCCATGTTTTACATTTTGGTCATTTTCAAAGACAGAAAAGAGAAGTGTATTTGGTGCTTCAGAAAGGTTTGCTTGCCCTTTGCCAATTGAACATCTGTTTCTTACAAATTCTTAAGGTTATCTATATTATTTAAGAATGTCCCTTCACTTGTATGTTATGAAATGATAAAGCCTTACTGTGAATCCCACCATTTCTGGTGACACCTTCTCTGCCATTCTCCTGCATGCTCCCGTGTGTGTATTTATTTAATAAAATACCAAGATCAGGTCACAAGTCTTGCAAAAAAAAACTCAATTAGTTGAAAACATTACTTTGGTTTAAGCCTCTCCTGGTTCATTGCAATGCAAATGTGGCATAAGATTCAAAGTTACTAATTTGCTGTGATATGAAGTGACAATCCTACCATATTCTCGTCAATATACACCATAAACAGGCTATACCTTTCAGTGATATGTAGTTAGTACAATGAAAGATAATAGCAACTAGGAGCCAGACTGTTTTAATGATTTATGGGATGAAGTTACTTTAAAGAGTACAAAATATTTATGGAGAATAAATGAAAACCAGTCATACAAATGATCTAAAGAATAAGTATAAAAAGGAGTTTTAAAAAGGATCAGAAAGAGAAATCAAAGGACAGACATCCACAAGAAGATAAACAAGAGAGCTATGCTGGTAAATATTTATATATACTCAAAAAAAGAATGCACACATGATCAACAGAGTCTTGAGACGTGTTTAGAAAAGTACAGAAAGCAATGTAGGCTTCCTGATATAACCTGGAGGCAGTAATTGGTGATTCCAGGGAACACATTTGTGTTTGCTAGTCAGGAGACTGAAGCACTGCTAGTAGGAGAAAACAGAGGCAGCTGGGATAGTTAGAACAGCTATCAGGAATCTACACTTGGAAGTGTCTATTAAGAGGCAAGTTCCCAGGGGAGATGGTAGGACATCCCATTCTACTCTCATATGCTCATGAAGATGGGGCCAATGTACCTTCTTCCACTGTACTCCTGCAGCTTCTTCATCTGTGGCTCACATTTGGCACTTAGGACATACTGGCTTGTATTGTTCTTTATCTTCTTAAATCCAGTCTATATCCAAACAGCCTGCAAGCTCTTTAGCAGTGGCTTTATAATGTCTGCGCCAATGCCTTACACACATGGCCAGTGCAGTTAACAGGGTAGAGGTAGCAATGGAAAAAGTGAGAATAGAAAAAGGACTCTGTATGTCCTATTTCACTTAGTTCCCCTGCTTGTACTAAATATAATTACCATTATTTCCAGCTTAAAAGTGAAAGCCCAAAAACAACAACAACAACAAAACCAACTCATGTAACTTCAAAAACTTGGAACTGGTGAGACCAGCTCCGCACTAATGCTCTTGCTTAAAAATGAAAAACTTGTTAAAACCTCAAACAACCATGTAAAAGTCAGGCATAAGGCAAATCTCCTAGCAGTGTGAAGGAAGAGGCATGTGAATCCGGAGATCTTTCTATCCAGCTATTCCAGCTTAAGTGATGAGTTTAGCAAGAGCTCCTATCTCAAAAAATAAGATGGAGAATGGAAAAGGAAGAAACTCAGTGTTGATCCTCATCCTACACAGAGAGCACACATAGGCAAGCATTTATGCATTCACATGTGCATGCCTGTGTACACCATATATATGGAATTCAACATGTCACTACTCACATAGTCTGTAGTTGACAGAGTGTGAATTTTTGTCCAAGAGTTTCAGCTCTTCACCCTAGAACACTCTCTCCTTGCTGTTTATTTCACAGCTATCTAAATTAAATAACGAGGACTATATCACTGTGTGCAATTCCACTTCCTTGTACCCGTCACCATCTTCCATTGTCCTGGGTCTTATGATTTGTCTCTAAAGCAAAATCCTTACGTCTAGGAAAACTGTGAGGTCACAGCAGCGCCAAGAGCTTATGGGCCTGAAAAGCAGGAGATTCTAACCAGCATAAATCATACAGAAAATATCTGTCAAACAGGCTACCCACAGAAGCATAGATCAGAGGTCAGATAGCATGATCAGATAAAAATGGGCAAATAATACTCTGAACTGAGGTTAATCTTTTAGTTTATGTAGATAGCAGATATATAGACTAATGCATACTATAAAGGATATTTTTTTCAAATCAGAAATCTACATTTACCTGAGCATCCTATATTCATATTTGCTAAAGCTGATACTGATAAGACCAGAGATTAATGAGATGTGGTAGATAAATGCAGTTCAGAAACAGGAGGAAAAGGAGGAAAAGAAAGAAGTATCTCAGACATTGTTTTAAAACTCAGAACTGATACTCAAAATAAACTACACAAGCTTTGAAGAGTTAGAATTTTTAAGTCTGAATCGTAATAATTTTTAAGTATTCCTATTTTTGTCATTCTCATTCCTCTCTTTCACACACACACACACACACACACACACACACACACACCACACAATTAGCAAACAACGTGCAATGACTTATTATAACCTCATAGGCTTCTCTAGGCAAATATCGCAAATCTCAATAATCATTTGTTTATCTTCTCTCAGTACTCCTATCTCTCTAGTCTTTCATGGACATTTCCAGGGTTTTGAACAGAAAACAACTTTGAAAGCCATCAAGCTGATATTTCTCCTGTGGGAAACGCTGCTTCCAGTGAGCTTAGAGAAATTTTTATGCACCCATATCTCAGTCTGCATTCTGCTCTCAGGTCTTCTGAGGTGTGTTAACCCTGAAACTCAGAAATGAAACATTATCTCTTATGGAATCCCTAGGTTATCTGACACCAGTCACAACCCAGGTACCCCGGCTGGACTGAGGGGTTCTGATGCTTCTCATAAATGAAGTCCAAGAAGCTGCCCTATTTCTAGGAGCTATGACCTTTACATATTAAGAACTTGGACTCCCTGCCTGGAACTCTTGTGAATATCCTTCATTTCTCCATCAGTGTATTGGACCAGGACACTGCAATCGTTTCCTTAGAGTCATGTAATTAGGAAAGAGATCCTAGGTCAAATATTAACATCATGAAAACAACCAAGATGGACGAGAGAGCTGATACCTTAATCCATATTTGCTTAGCTTTCCATAAAGTGTCATCTACTCTTTCAAAAATATTATTATTAAATATGGAGACAGGGTCCCATGTAGTCCAGCTGGTCTTAAATCTTTTATGTAGCCAAGGATGATAATCATCTGTCTCTCTTACTTCCATGCTTTACATTCTCACATAACAGGCATAAGCCACCATGTGTAGTATATGTAGTATTAGGGATCAAACCCAGGATTTTGTGTATGCCTGGTAAACACTCTACCTAATAACCTAAAACCTTAGCTCTCAAACATTATTAAGAGTGATATTTGTATTTCCTTTCTTTGAGCTTTTCTTCTGTAGAATTATCCATTCTTTGTGGTATCATGGGTGTATCTCAGATCCTTAGGTTGGAGTTTCACAAGCTACCACAAAACAAAAACTGGAAATAACAACCAGTAATTATTAATATCCCTTAATATCAATGGACTCAATTCACCTATAGAAAGAAACACTCTAACACCATGGATACAAAAACAGAAGCCATCCTGCTGCATACAAGAAGCACACCTCAACTTCAAAGACAGACACAAGCTCAGAGTAGAGTTAGGAAAAGATTTTTCCAATCAAATGGCCACAAGAAACAAGATGGTGTTGCCATCCTAATATACAACAAAGTAGACTTCAAGCTAAAATCAATTAAAAGAGACCAGGATGGATATTACTTATTCATTTCAGGAAAAATTATCAAGATGAAATCTCAATCCTGAATACTTATACCCCTAATATAAGGGCACCTACATATGTAAAAGAAACACTACTAAAGCTTAAACCCCATGTCAAATGTCAAACTCTAATAGTAGGAGATCTCAAGACCCCCACTTTCACCCTTGGATAGGTCAACTAGACAGAGACTCAACAGAAAAATAAGGGGTCTTACAGAGGTTATTATGCAAATAGATTTAATAGATATTTACAGAAGCTTCCACCCAAATACAAAGAAATATACATATTTCTCAGCACCTCATGGAACTTTCTTTAAAATTGACCACATAATTGGTCATAAAGTAAATAGATACAAAAAAGTGGAAATAACCCATTGTACCATATCAGACCACTATGGTTTAAAGCAAGAGTTCAACAACAACAAAACTCACAAAAAGCCTACCAACTCATGGAAACTAAATATCATTCAATTGACCCACCTCTGGGTCAAGGAAGAAACTAAGAAAGAAATCATAGACTTCCTAGATTTAACAAAAATGAATCCACAATATACCCAAACTTATGGGACACAATAAAAGCAGTATTAAGAGGAAAATTCATAGCACTAGATGCCTATATGAAAAACCTAGAGAAATCCCACACTAGAGAACTAACAGCACAGCTGAAAACCTTAAAAAATTAAAAGGAAACTCACCTAGAAGGAGTAGACAGCAGAAAATAGTCAAACTTAGAGCTGAAATCAATACAATTGAAACAAAAAGAACAATACAAAGAATTAATGAATCAAAGAGTTGGTACATTGAGAAAGTCAATAAGACAGATAAACCCTTATTCAAACTAATCAAAAAGCAGAGAGAGAGAAATGATAAGGGGGACACACAGCAGACCCCCAGGAAATCCAGAGAATTATTATGTCATACTTTGAAAATCTATACCTCAAAAAAAAGGAAAACCTAGAAGAAATGGAAAGCTTTCTCGACAGGGACCACTTACCAAAATTAAATCAAGATCAGATTAAAGACCTAAACACACATATAATCCCAAAGAAATTAAAGCTGTCATTAAAAGCCTCCCAAATTAAAAAAAAAAAAAAGAAAAAGAAAAAAGAAAAAGAAAAGAAACCAGGTCCAGATGGTTTCAGTGCAGAATTCTACCAGACATTCAAAGAAGAACTAATACCAATACTCTTCAAACCTTTCAATACAGTAGAAAATGAAAGAATATTGCCAAACTCCTTTTATGAGGCCACAATAACACTAATACCCAGGCTACTCAAAAACACAACAAAGAAAGAGAATTACAGAACAATTTCCCTCATGAACATTGATGCAAAAATTCTCAACAAAATTCTCACAAACCAAATACAACAACATATAAAAAATATCATTCATTACAATCAAGTAGGCTTCATCACTACTTGAAAAGCAGGGATGGTTCAACATATGAAAAAATGTAAATGTCATCCTCATATAAACAAACAGAAGGAAAAAAATCACATGATCATTAGATGCTGAAAAAGTCTTTGACAAAATTCAACACTCCTTTATGATAAAAGTCTTGGAAAGATGAGGAATACAGGGAAAATTCCTAAAGATTTACAAGATTTACAAGAAGCTGATGGCCAACATCAAACTAAATGGAGAAATACTCAAAGCAATCCCACTAAAATCAGGAACTAGACAAGGCTGTCCCCTTTCCTCTTATCTATTCAATATAGTTCTCTAAGTTTTAGCCAAAGCAATAAGAGAACAAAAGGGGATAAAAATTGGAAAAGAAGTAAAACTATCCCTATTTGCATATGATATGATTGTATCTTAGTAGATAGGATTCTACTAGGGAACTTCTAAAGCTGATAAACACCATCAGCAATGTAACAGGATACAAGATTAACTCAAAGAAGTCAGAAGATCTTCTATACACTAAAGATAAAAGGGCTGAAAAAGAAATAAGGGAAACATCACCCTTTATAATAGCTGCAAATAGCATTAAATAACTTGGAGTAACTATAACCAAAGAAGTAACAGTTCTATTTGACAAAAACTTTAAATCACTGAAGAAAGAAATTGAAGAGGAAGGATATCAGAAAATGGAAAGATCTCCCATGTTCCTGGATAGCTATGATCAACACAGTGAAATGGCAATCTTACCAAAGGCAATCTATAAATTCAATGCAATTCCCATCAAAATCCCAGCACAATTTTTTACAGACCTTGAAAGAACAATACTCAGTTTCCTTTGGAATAATCGGAAAGCCAGTCTTGCCAAAACAATTTTGCTCAACAAAAGAACCTCAGGAGGCATCACCATCCCTGACTTCAAGTTATACCATAGAGCTACAGTAATAAAAACAGCCTGGTACTGTTGGACCCTGACATTAACCCACACACCGATTAACACCTGATCTTTGACTAAGAGGCCCAAAATTTCCAATGGAAAAAGATAGTATCTTCAACAAATGGTGTTGGCATAACTGGATAGTAGTGTGTAGAAAAATGGAAATAGATCCAAACCTATCACCCTGCACAAAACTCAAATCCAAGTGGATCAAAGACCTCAACATAAACCCAGCCACATTGAACTTGATAGGAAAGAAAGTGGGAAATACCCTCCAATGCATTGGCACTTGTGACAACTTCCTAAATATAACACCAGTGGCACAGACACTAAGAACAACAGTCAATAAGTAGGACCTCCTGAAACTGAGAAGCTTCTGTAAGGCCAAAGACACAGTCAATAAGACAAAACAACAGCCTACAGAATAAAAAAAAGATTTTTAACAACCTTACAAGTGACAGAGGACTGATCTCTAAAATATAGAGAATTCAAGAAACTAGAGCACAAAGCCCTAAATAACCCAATTTAAAAATGGAGCTCAGAACTAAAAAGGGAATTCTAAGCAGAAAAATTACAAATGGCTGAAAGGCACTTGAAAAAGTGCTCAACATCTTTAGCCATTAGAGAAATGCAAATCAAAACAACTTTGATATACTGCCTTACACCTGTCAGAATGGCTAAGATCAAAATCACAGATGACAGCCTATGATGGGGAGAATGCAGAGCAAGGGGAACACTCCTCCATTGTTAGTGGGAGTGTAAGCTTGTTCAGCCACTCTGAAATGCCGTATGGTGATTTTTCAGAAAACTGGGAATTAATCTTCCCAAGAATCCAGAAATTGCACTATTGGGCATATCCCCTAAAGATGCACATTCGCACCCAAAAAGCATTAGGTCAACTATGTACATAGCATCATTATTTGTAATAGCAAGAACCTGAAAACAACCTAGATGCTCCTCAACTGAAGAATGGATTAACAAACTATGGTACATCTACACAATGGAGTACTACTCAGTAGTAAGGAAAAATGATTTCTAAAATTCCCCAGGCAAACTGATGAATTTGGAAAATATCCTCCTGATCGATGTATCAGAAACCCCAAAAGATAATCAGAGGATATACTTAAATCATTAGTGCCTTTAAACAAAAAGCAAAGAGCATCCAAGCTGGAAATCACAACCACTGAACAGTGTGGGATCTGAAGGACCTTGGACTGGCATCTTGGAGGCCATTCCCTCTAGAGGAACACCTGACCCAGTCTTGATATTAGGATGAGGAAAACAGATTTGCATAGAGTGGATGCTGAACTAATCGACCTTGGGACCTCTTGCCATTTCTGATGGGGAATGGGGAGAAGAGAGACTGACTGGGAGGGGGAAGGGAGCTTGAACAAGAGGATACATGTATAAAAATGAGACTTTATTCTATAAAAATAAAAAGCAGTGATGTTTTGCTTATTGAGTGGGCCCTACATGCTTCATATCATGTCTACAAAGGGAATAGTTTTATGTTAACACTCTTCATTTTGTAAACCAAGTCATTCATGATGGGTTATTTTCATAGTCATAATTCTGGTCTTTGGAAGTTTAATGTGATATCAATCTAAATGAATCTCATTAAAGTAAGCAATTCCCATCAGAAGTTGTCAGGTTTTTAGAACAAACGCTTTAGAACATGAGTCAAGTCTTTTCTGGATTGCATGAGTCTTCCATACCAGTGGTATCACTAAGAGATATAAAATACCTTTTGGTCAGTTACTTTCTCCAAAAAAGAAACCAGTCTTAAAAATTTAGGAAAAGCAAACAAACAAATTGAAACTGAAAATAAATATCACTTAAGTAGCAAAACAACGTTGATTAAACTTCAGAAAAGGACTTCTTACTGCGGGGATGTATAGTACCAATTCAAAGATGGAACAAAGATGAACACAAACATTTATTTCAGAGATTAGTTTTATCCTCATAAAATTTTAGTGTTTCTATGAAATTTTGCCAAGTTATAAGGTTAGCAAGTTGTTAAATTTTGAAACACTCTAAATTCTTGTTTGTGAAGGTACATGTTTAGGGGTGACTTTTTTTGATATTTCTATTTCCTGATGACTCATAATCTCTCTAAATGTTCTCCTGGAGTTCTCTACAGTATTGAAAATTAAAAAGTAAATCAAAGATCTTATAAAATTAGTACCACAACTCATGTGACCAACAGTAGCTTTGTTCTAAGGTAGTTAAAATATTCCAGAATCCAGGAATTTCACAAGAATATCTGAGAGCTGTGTAGAATGTCATGAATCTGACCATGAAATTTGTTTTTGACACACATGCGTTTTTTATCATACGCTGAATAAATCCAGTGTTATTTTCTCTTACAAATTGGCTATAGTTTACATTTCACTGTACATTTTTTCCAGAAGAAAAGGGGGAAAGAATATTGCAATGTTATGGGGTTCCTTGGTGTTCAGGTTGGAGAAGATGCATTCTCCGAGGTTCAGCAGTTGATTCTTCTCCATCGGTGACTTTGGACGCTCATTTTTCTACATACCTGTCCTGAAGTTTAAACTTCTTATTTACATTTACACTGGAAAGAGTAAGTCACAAACTAAATAATATAGCCAAGATGTTTTATGTCTTTAAAAGAACTACTAAGGAACTATTAGGCAGAGTAGAAACTACTGTCGAGTGACATTATCAGGCTATTATTAAATGTTATTCGTGTACTTAAGACACAACTGAGCAGTATTATGAATGAATTATGATCTATGCTGTGGGAAAGAATAGGGTGAAATGCATAAAAGGATGAAACTGAAAGATAACATGGCATCACAGAATGGATATAGTTTGTTTTCCCTCACAAGATTTAGGGACCATTTTTTAACAAGTTTTTATGCTCCCTACATGTGTGTACATGTTTGTTGACACATTCCATGTATAACTCAGTGAGTCGACAGGGCTCTGTGTGGTCCAAGCAGGGCCTGACATCTATTGCTGACTTTGTTCCTCCAGATTAGATTAAGGGAGGAAACTGGAGCCAGTATTGTGTACTACATTTGCCAATTGCTTCCAGCTACTTTATATTGAAGTAAATAGGAAGGTATGTAGCAGTATGCTCTATGTTCTCATATCTAATATTCATATCCAGTGCTGTTACAAGAACTTATGTGAATAAAGATACAAGTTACTGAATTATTTATACATCATTTCTATTAACTTGGTGAGATATATTTTGTAAATTACAAATACTTTCCAAAAGCCTAAAATCATTTAGAGTAATTAGTACATTATACAATCTGTGTAATTGATTTTTAAATGAATAGGTCCCTAAGTGAGTTTTGAACATCCTATAATAATTGGTTTCTAATAAATGGTATAAATAAATGAGTGATTAATGCAGTTACATAAAAAGCAGTTGCTAGATGTTTAGGCCAACTAAAAAAGAAGTACAATGGTTCAGATAGACCCCTAGAATGCTAAGCATTACAAAAATCTAAATGCCATTATTATAAGCTAGAGATTTTACATTTAGCTGCCTTTTAGTCTTAGGTCATGAATGCAAGTGATCATTTACCTTAAGATATATTAGTTACTTTACATAGAAGCCTCATTTAATTTCAGTGAAGTGGAGTGTAGTTTCAGATATGAAACTTCTTGGTGATAGCTCAGTGGTGGAGTTTCCCTTAAGACAGGAGGACAATCTGTTAAAAGTTGTTTATAGAAGCTCCATGAAGGAAGGAAAGGGTGTGTGTGTGTGTGTGTGTGTGTGTGTGTGTGTGTGTGTGTGTGTAAGAACACTCTTTTAAGAAGCTTAGCTACGTCGCTATATTCAGGAGAATTCATGGTCACTTGCCAAATATTAATTTTCAGCACTTAGTATCTTTGGCTCAGACCCAATTTCAGCATCTCAGAATCTGTTAGGTTTTCCTTCTTCTAAAAGGCAAATTGACACTTGAGAGCAATTCTGACATCCTTTGTGCAAATGGAAGTGGCTGACTAGAAAAATGTAAGAAAAAAGAACAAAGTCACAGGGCATGACTGCACAGTTATAAGAGAATCTCTGTTGTTTATCCACATGTCAAAATGCCACATAATTTGCGAGGAATGTGTGTTATTGCTTAGCCCTGTACCACTAATGCTTGCTTTGGGGGTAATAGATTCCAGGCTTCCTTTGGTAGGCATTCCTTCTGAACCACTGAATTAAGCTTGGTGGCACTGTCAGTCAAGGAATTCTGTCCTTTTCCTGTCCATGTGGCAAGCACATGAAACAATTTCTCTCTTTAAACACAAATCACATTTCAGATGTGAAAAAGGAATATGTTTGTATCCCTCAGTCTGGCAGTACTGTCTGCTAAGACTAACAAGCCATCCACGCTCACAGGCCGGTGCTCGCCCACTCCTGCCCTCTCCTGCCTGGTTTCCTGCAGTCTCTCTGATCTTTGAACCTTTCCCATAGCCTTGTAACAAACTATTCTTTTCAAAACATTTCAAAACAAATGCTTCTTGCTGCTGGCATCCAAAAACTCAAAGAACACAGATAGAAAAACATAACAATTAGTAACCACTGTGGGGTAGCAAAATTAATGATTATTCCAGAAAATAGAATTTATACACAATCAGGAAAGAAAGACATCCATGTTCTGATAGGGTTCCTAGTGTCATGATAAAATGCCATCACCAAAAGCAACCTGAGGAAGAAAGGGTTATTTCATTTTACAGTTTATAATCAGTACATCATCTGAGGCAGTCAGGGCAGGAACTCAAGGCAGGAACTGTCACAGAGGCCATGGAGGAACCTTGCTCTATGGCTTGCTCCCCATGGCTTGTTTAGCCTGCTATATTATACTATCCAGGACCACCTGCCTTAGGGTGATACTACTCTCAATAAGCTTGACCCTCTCACATGAATCATTATCCAAGGTAATAACCCACACACTTACCTGCTGGCCAATCGCATGGAGACATTTTTCCAGTTAAGATTCCCTCTTTCCAGGAATGTCTAGGTTTATGTCAAGTTGATAAAAGCCACCCAGTGCAATTGGCCTAGCTAGTTACCCAATAAATTCCAGAATAATTTCCAACTAGTTATTGCTTATCTTTGTAGTATAAATTCATGTTAATGAAGCAAATTTTCAGTTGTCTTTCTCTTTGTAGTTATTAAAAATTTCATATGGAATTATCAAAGTAAAGTAGAAAAAGAAGTGCTGGAACTATGAGGTTTCCCCAACTTCTAAATGCAGGGTGGGGTTCCAAGCTTGCAGCTTTTATTTTTTTAAAATAAATTCCCATACCCACCACTGCTTCCTTTTCTGTTCCTTCTCCCAGTTTTTCCCAGCTTCTTCCCTCCCCCTTCACTCCCCAGAGAGGGCACGAAATCCCAAGGTGAGTCAATTCAGTCTGGCATGTCCTGTTCAGTAGGGCTGAGTCCCTCCCCCAAGCATCAAGGCCGAGAAAAGTGTTTTCTCACTAGGCACAGGCTCCAAGAATCCAGTTCATGGACCTGGAATAGACTCTGGTTTTATTGCAAGAGGCTCCAGACACTGAACTGCCCGTGCCTTTTTACTGTCATTTACATTTAGAGGGTTCAGATTCGTTCCATGAAGATTCGTCTGCTGTCATTTCAGAGTCTCTGAGATCCCAGCAGCACAGGACAGCCCATCATGATCCAGATCCCTTCACTCATACAATCTTCTCCCTCTCTTCAGCTGGACCAGCAGCTATGGATCTCTGTATCTGCCTCCATCAGCTGCTGAATGAGGGTTCTATAAAGGCAATTGGGGTGGTCATTCATATGATAATAGGGTAAGGCCAGTTTAGGCACCCTCTCCACTATTGCTTGGCGTCCTAGCTGGGCTCATCATGTGGGTTCTTGTGTGTTCCCTAGCACCAAGTTTCTCTCCAATCCCACAATGACTCCTCTATCAGGATATCCACTTCTTTACTCTCTCTCTCTGTTGCCCCTTCCCCCTCCCCTCCCATTCTCTCATGTTCTCTTCTCACCTTCCCTTGCTGCCTCCCCCGATATGGCCACAATTTTTTTTTCAGGTGATCTCTATTTTCTCTTCCCAGGGGAATCTATGGACATCTCTCTTTCTCCTGTTATCCAGCTGCTGGAGGAGGGGAGTGGATTGTAGCCTGGTTATCCTTTGTTTTACAATGGTTATTCTTCCTATTCTAACACAGGAAAGGGCGGTTTGTTGAGTTGTGTTACTGGAAGATGAGAGCATCTGAGTCTTTATGCTCTGTCTAACCCTGATGACCCTCAGACCCAAAGCACATCACAGGCATATTGGGCTGCATAAAGCTTGTTTGTAGCCCATTCTCCTTGCGGAAGTTGTTCATTAACGTAGGGCTAAATTACTGTGTCTAATAAAATGGATATTCTGCTTATATATACCGAGTCAAATTTTACAGAACACAAACACCAATATAAAGTATGTTCAGTTCTGAGACTACAGCTGAAGCCCCTGGCAAGTGCCTGTGTGGCACAAAGCTTGCGCATTCCCTTATAGTAAATTTCTTTTCCTAACTGTATTTGGCCATTCTCATTATTTGGTGTTTGAGCACTTGATCACACGGGAACACAGAGAGATGAACCAGAGCATCCATGGGAAATCATGCTGGGATTACAACTTTGACAGAAAATGATGAGTTTGCACACACATAATAGGAAAACACCCTGTTGTTCCCTTGATAATTGTTCCTTGTGTCTGGTATATATAACTTTGCTATACAGTAGGTTCTGGGCTCAATCTGAGCTGAGAACTCAAGATAGTCCCTGTCTCCAATATGCCATTTCCAATCAGATTGACTTAGAAAAGACGGAAACTCAGAATGGAGACCTGAATTTTCATCTCTGCTTCAACACTTACTATGTAATGGGTTTAAACTCAGAAATTCCTATCCTACATCTTTCAAATGATTATTTTGATAGTCAGATACTATATTATAGTGAAATAGCTCTATTAACTGCAATGCTTTCAACTAATGTAAATTATAATTTTCCCAGTAATCTATATGCACTTTAAATCTGATCTTAGTGAAGTTTAATGAGGAGGTAGTTTCTTGTAATACCTAATAAATACAATCAAATAACATTTGATGATAATGTTGGGTAAAATCCACATGCAATATGCTTATAAAATTATTCACTGTTAAAAAAACAACTTAGGGGGTGGGGCAAAAAAAACAACTTAAATAATAAACATTAAATAAGACTAACATAAATACATAATCATTAATCAAGTAATTGCTGTTACTAATATAATGTTTAAAGACTGAGTCTTTATATAGCAAGTCTGAGAATTTTTTGGTCAGGTCTTACTTGCAACTATTAGAGCTAAGCTGAGCTCTATGCATCTAGCATCTAAGGAATTACTTTCTACAATAATGGGACAGATGTATGTAAAGCAAAGGTTGGACTTAAGGTTGTTGCTTTCTGTCATTGGTCCCACTCTATACTTTCTGTACCACTTTCAACTAACTCTTTTCATAATACTTCTGCTGCCCCAAACCCAGTGAATTCTACTGGACAGGTGAAAATATCCTGAAGTCAATGGTCATTCTGTCTCCTCTACATGTCTATAAAGACTCAAGCAAAGAAATGGATCTACTTCCACACTCTCTAAACCAAACTCAAATGGCAACTGCAAATCCAACATCCAAAGAAAGAACAGAGCTGCACAGAACCTACTAATCTCACCCTGATTGTTTAAACACAGGAAACACTGACTCAGTGTTTAATTATAGTGAGGGATATTTGAAGGGTTTGACAGATGATCAAGTGTAATATTGAATCTAATGAAGTTGTATGTGCAAGAGGAAGAGAGGTAAAATCCAAAGTGAACTCAATTTCCTCCAAATGTAATTTAAGAAATATGAACATGTTATGCTTTCTTGAAATCAAGAAACGTTTTATCAAAAAAGATGGGTATAGAATGAAGAGTAGGTGTTTGCTTGGTTCATTCTATAGATAAGGCTTAAACAGAAGACATCTGAAAGTGTCCATGATTCCATTTATTCTAAATCCAAAATGGATCCTTTCAGAGGCACTAATTCAACATGATGACTTCTAGATAAGTGTCACATATCTATCTTAGGTGCTCTCCATTCTTTTTGGGACTGTGTCCTTTCCTCTCTCAAATCAACCACATTAAGTTTGACATTAATATTGGACCTTTGAACCTTTGATTGGTAACTGACAGGAGCTGTGAAAATGATGGATTGGAAACACCCCCAAATCCAACCACCCTGAGTAAATATTATCTTTACAAAATCAAATGGTCAGCTTTTCTCATCACCTGTTTTTACCAAAGCAAAATCAGATTCATTTCACTCAACTGGCTAAAGAGAGTCAAATTTCATTGCTCTCAACTGATTTCAAAATGTTGCATTTTATTTTTTCTGTTAAATAAATGGCTTTTTTCCAAAATTTAAAATATAGTCTTTAATAAAGCTAAAATTGCAAATCTTGAAATTATAAAGTTAAATATTGCAAGAGTGAAAACTGTGAATCAAGTATTTGGAAGTGAGGACTGGTTCATTTTCTGTAAAGCCTTAAAACAAACAGCAGATTGGAATATCCAACATGGGGGACACTTTCTACTATAGGTTAATATTCCAGATGTTTGAAATTGGTTCTATACAGGAAATTTTTTTCCAATTATCTTGACATATAGGAACTTGTAAAAAACATAGAATTTTTTTTTTTGTTCACATGGTCACACCCTGATGCTCACATGCTCCAGTAACTAATGTTCACACCAGTCTTGATATCATAGTCACACTTTCCGTCTTTACAAGTCTGCCCAGGAACAATCAGAGCTCACAGATCTGAAGCTACTGTGTTCATAAATGAACACTTCCCTCTTACACATGCTGAGTGCTGTCTGTCTGTTAGATTTTATAGTCTGCCTCTGTATCTATGTTTAATCATATTAGCTTTTCCTGTGGAGCTGATCTGCATTGAACACAAACTGTACTTAAAAGTAATAAATGTCTGAAAAAAGAATTACAATTTTATACACTTACACTTAATAAGATGTATTTCCCAAAGCATTTAAAAAATATTTTTATTAAGTGTTTGAGAATTGCATGCAGTGAATTTTGATCAAATCTAACCCCCTTCCCTATCTCCTCCCGGGCCCATCCCCCGTTCCATAACGACACAGTTGTGTGCCCTGGTTCTATTGTTTATACTCTTGGGTGTTTGGACAATCATTGGAGTGTGTTAGACTTAGCAGGGCCCATCCCCACAAAATAACCTAACTTTCCTTCTCCCAGAAGCTATCAATTCCCAATACCTTCTCAGCCAGGGGTGGAGATTTCTGCCTACCTTCCCTTTCCACCCTGGAATTTGGACTGGCTTGGGCTTGCACATGTCTCAAGCTTACTGTCACATCTGCTGAGTTCATCTGTGTAATTGCCCCATTGAATCCATAAAACACGGTTTCTTTGTAATGACCCACTGCTTCTGGCTGTTATGCTCCTTCTGTTCTCTCTTCTGAAATTCTCCCAAAGCCTTGGGAGGAAGCGATCTGATACAGATGTCCCGTTTGTGGCTGAGAACTCCATAGTCACTTATTCTCTACACCTTAACCAGGTGTGGGTCTCGGTGTTAATTATCATCTACTGCAAAAAGCACCTTATCTGACGAGATGAGATGCACTACTCAGTGGATATAATAAAGAGTTCTTTAGATTTGGTTTTATTCTAAGTCTCATTAGCAGAAAAAGACAGCAGGCATGTGGATATATGTAAAATATTTAATAAATCCTGGGATATCAGAGAGACCACATTGTCAAATCCTAGGCAGATAGCTCAGGAAGTCCTTGATCCTTTCATACAAGGATAAACAGCTGAGAGTCAGTCACACACACCTTTAATCCCAGCACAGGGAAAGCCAAAAAGAGTGGTGACCAACACCCTTAATCCCATGACTCCAGAGACAGAACTTCTTCTATTTCTGTGAGTTCAAGGCTACACACCTTTAATCCTAATCTAGATGGGATAGGGTATATAAGGCCTCATAGAAACCCAGCAGAAACAGAAGCAACAGGCAGAAGAGACCAGGAGTGAGGCTGAGGAAATTGCAAGACAGTTTGGTGAGAATTGACTGTGGTGCTTTCTCTTTCTGATATTTCAGCCTTCCCCTGATATTTGGCTCTGAGTCTTCTTTTCTTCCAATCCCAAATCGTGCTCCTACACGGGCAGTATCAGAGAGCCTATGTTCTTGGCCTGATCATGTGCTATATATAAATCCTGCCTTGTGACTTTGACCCTAAATCCAATCACTCTTCAAGTGGTTGTTTACTCCCATAACGTTAGTCTTACTATTTATTGTACCAGTGAGCAAAATGTGTCAGATAGATATTGTAGCACACAAGGTTTACAGCTAGATAAGACTGATGATGTTGATTCATTTATTGCTCTGGTAGTGTACAGAAGCTTCTTAATTAAATATAAATACATCACACACAAAAATGTTAAAATGTAGTCACACTATAATAGAACAAAAATATCCCGAGTAGACATGACATGCTAAGAAATACAATGCCTGATATCAGGAGTGGGTTACCACTACTGGAGTTGCTGAGCAGTGAGCTTACAGAGACTCTCAACTAATGCAACCTAAAAGCACTGTCCTGTTATCCCTCAGAGCTTGTGAGCAGCACCCATTGCTGCAGATATTACATACTGACTGTAATGAATTTAAACTTAGAAAGTAATTTTGTTCCACACTTGCTTCAATTTTCACATTTTTATAGTTTAGAAGACCAAATAATTCAATTAAAACACTTTTTAGAGTTTTAAGGTATCACATTATGTCATGAAATTCTTAAAAACAAACAGAAGGAAGTAACATTAATTTTAATCTAAGAAAATACAAAGTAAATTAATTCAAATTAATACTATTTAAAGTTCTGGAAGAGATACCTCATTACATACAGAAAAGGGATGGACACACAATTCTCTTTTCTTGGTGGAAGCTGACACTGAAGGAAGGGATCTAACTTTGTAGGCAGAGTTTTAAGGCCAAAGCAAAGGTTGTAATTTAGGCCATCTGCTCCAGGACAGTGATTGGACAAGCAATAATGAAAAGCAGGGAACAGCAAGTGATCAGTTCAGACACTTGGGAAGAGCAATGAAGGGGTCATCTTTAGAATGCAGACATAATCTCCACATTAAAACACAGGAAAAATTGGGGCATGATTAGAAGTATACAAAACCAAGTAATCTTCTCAAAGTCTGACCTCAACTATCAAGGTATCAGTTGCACCAACCAACACCTCAGCTCAGGTCCTGACAAAACTCTGATAAATTAACCTGTTCACAACTGTCAATCATAGACAATTGTTCTGATCTGATGGGCCATCTCTCCTGTTGGTTGAGGCTTTTTAACATCCCTTGTTACAAATGTGTGTGTGGATCAGTTCTGTTTTTCCTGGAATCCAAGATGACTCAAGAATTAAAATTGAGGATATAACCTTATCTGTGTCCTCAGTCTTGAAGAAAGATATGCCAGTTTAGAAGGCTGTCAAGCAAATCCCTGAGGTAAAGTAAAATATCAAAATGAAGGTAGAGATGCTGGACTGCTGCTATGCCTATAGTTACCTTGAATGTTCAAGTATACTCATTGCCTTTTAGCAAAAGCTGCTTCTAAGGACCTGGTAAATTTCACAGTGGGTAATTTACTTCATGAAAAAGGAACTGGGGTCAAATAATCACAAGGACTCTCCAACAGAGAAATACCAAGAGAGACGGTTTTGTGACTGTGATGTAAGGAGACACCATCTCCTGTCACTCTTTTGGGAGAGTGGAAGTTGTACACCTGGCCAGGGGTTGGCCTTAATTATTTTGTGAGACTGTTTCTGCTTTGTTACTTTTCTAAATACTAAAATGTTGGTTACAAATGTGCTTATATCTAAGCATAAGCTATTTAGACTCCCCAGAGAAGGGGGTTGTGGGTTCTGTTTATCTTCTAAAAGAAAATAGGACACACACATACACACACACATTAATTTGACAGGAAAGAAAAACAACTAAAGTCATTTCAGTTTAACATGAGGTTTGAATTATTTTCCCATTTAGAAATTATCTCATTAGCTAAGTTAATAAGAAGAAGCATTAGAATTTTACTCTGATTCAGGCAATTCAAAGACTCTTGACAGCTATTATTAAATGAAGAAACCATTATGCTATCAAGCATGTGATGGGAAAGCTTCAAAACTTTTTGGAGCCCAGTAAACAATTGAGATTACTTAGAAGCCACCCAGGGTCCATCATTTCTGTGTCAGAGGCCCTAGCTCATCCTTGATGGTTCCGAGAAATCAATCTAAGTCATCATGCACATACTGTAAGCAATGGGTAAATGAGCCCACCTTCCAGACTTGATTTTCATATGCTCGCAGAGTGAAATGTACCTATATGCTGTCACCTTTCACAAATAGAGAACATCTGAGACACAATCATACTCAGGATACATCTTTTTTTCTGACTATTTCTTTTGCATGTTTCAATATAGGAAGAGATGACCACTCACACTGTATGTGGAAGGTGGTGAGTATTGAAACTTGCTCTTACCCCTGCAGTGTACTCCTGAAGACATTTCCCCTCAGTGTTCTGGGGTATTAGTTCCAGGATAACCCTTAATCTCCAAGCTTCTTACGCCAGCAGACACCAAGATACAGAACACATGGCTGCTCACATTTTTGTAGAAAAGATAGAAAAGACCTAATATCTACCTGCAACAAACACATATTTCTGTACATTTTTACATCATCTCTAGACTTCTTAGACTTCCTAATAAATATAAACTACTACTGTGTTGTGTAATAATTTTAAAGTGTATGTACATATTTAGATCCACATCTTAAATTTTAATTTAATTTTGCTTCTATCATTTATGAAATTATTTATCTTTCATTTTATGTGTATGAGTGTTTTTCCTGTGTGTATGCACATACACTATGTGTATGCCTCATGCCCACAGATGTTAGAAGAAGAAATCAGATGCTTGGGAACTAATTAGAGGTGGTTTTTAGCCACCATGTGGATGCTAAAACCAAACCCAGGTTCTCTGAACATACAGCAAGTACTCTTAAGCTCTGAGCCATCTCTCCAAAGCGTCTTTATAGTGATTTTTATCTGTACCTCATCCACCTAGCAGACCTAAAATCTACAGATATAAGAGACCAATGTCTGGTTACCAACTCCATGATCATCTAGTATAATCTTAGTATCACTGTCCTGTACAGTGTCTTCATAAGAATGCAATAAACAGTCATCAAATCAATTCTTACACACCTGTCAAAGATTTAAATCAGCATTCTTCCCTGTTCATGTCTGTTTACCTTACCTCTGGTTGGTTTGTTTACCTGTTTGATGCACCAAGCTGATGGATCTACTTCCAACCTCCTTCCAGTTTCTTATCTATTTGCAGACTGAAGGACTTGTCTAGTATTTGTGAAGAGGCATCCAACAAGTGACATTCATTGTAAGCAGATAGATATAGAGATATAGGCTAGTGAGTGATTTGAAAAGTAACATGAGATAGCTCTTTCTGTGGCTTGTCTGATGAATTTTCTGTTAAGTTGTATGGAAGATGGTAACTTGACTAATCAAGGTGAGCCAGAACAGGATGTACAGATATATGGATGATGAATTTCCAGTGATGTTCTGGTGGCAGCTGTTAACAGCTTTTGTTTCCCTGGATAATCTTTCACTTTGAGTCCATTACCATGTGCCCTTATACAAGTCTTCCTCTCTTTACAGTTTCTTAGATAAGTCTCAAGAATTGGCAACTAGTATAAATAATTAGTGTCATAAAAGTGCTGTGCAAATTTGGCACAACTTGTACTCCAGTGGATCCCATTCTTTGACTTAGACTTCACTAGGAAGCTGCCTGTGAGGAGTCTACTGGATACCCAGCATTGCCAGGATAACTGAGACAACCCTGATGTATGCCTTGTTGTATCATTCTACATGCATATGTGCCCCCTGGGGCACCGAGCTCCACACTTGACCTCCTCTGCATGAGTAACCTTATGAAAGTCAATACACTGTCCTGCCCCTGTGCTATCGGGGGAAAAAAAAAAAAAAAAAAAAAAAAAAGCCTGTCAAAAAAAAAAGCCTGTCAAAAGAGAAGCAAACACAAGCAGGAGAAGTCATGTGTAGCCCACACCCTGTGCAAACAAAGAACATAATGGCCTCCTCTCCACCAGGGAATGTTTCTGGTTATGAACTTGAATCACACAGAAGTTCAGGAAGCTCACCCTGCAGCCTTTCGGGAGGTCCTTATTTCACTTGGCTAATTTCTTGAGGTCTACTGCATCCCCTCTCTGTCTCTGTCTCTCTCTGTCTCTCTCTGTCTCTCTGTCTCTCTCTCTCTCTCTCTCTCTCTCTCTCTCTCTCTCTCACACACACACACACACACACACACACACAGCCTTGTCTTTGTCAACTAAATGGCATCTGCACTATTAAATAGAGAGCAGTGAGAGTTGAAATACATTACCTGGATGCCAAGCAGCAGTTACATCTTGCTATAGCATTGATGGGTTTGATAAGACTACATTGTGGGTAATTGCTTATATTTATTTACAAATAGAGTCGATGGGATGAAATGTGGTTGATCAGAATACCACGACAGACACTGGAAATAGAGCATGAGGGTGCATCTTAAAATAACCCTTACCTCTGGGACAGAGAAAGCACTTCTTTATTATGAGGAATAAGCAGTAGAAGTAGGTGGGTACACAGAGCCCTAGATCTCCTTTGCTTCTAGGACTATGTCAAAGGCAATGAGAGTGTAAACAGTACTGCCAATAGACAGGGCTGTCTCTATTAGCAAAGTGCTCTGGCAATTTGATCACCTTCCTCTGCTAGATCAAAGGAACAGAATACGACTACTGTTTTGTATGCTCTCGTATGTGTCAAAATATTGTTTGCCTCTTACCAATCATAATTACTTAAATGTAAAGTTTATCAAATCTTAGTTGGTTGGTTCCAGTTTTCTCTTGCTCTTGGTTGAAGCTGCCAGGACTACCTGCTCATTACCTCTCTTAAGATACCCTCAGGACTGTGGCTGGGATCAAACACATAGAAAAGGCTGATGGTTCTCAGCAACCCAGTCCCATGTATGCACAAATAATTAGATGGCTCATCCATTCTACAACTCCATATCATTTTCCATATGAATAACATTAACATTTACACACAAACACTGAAGTAGAAAAAGATTATTTTAAAGTTCTCTGTTGAATACAGTTATTATATTACCCATCAATTCTACTCTAAGAAATCAACCCAAAAGACATGAAAATATTGTATATAAAGACATACACAGAATTATTCACAGAAACTTTATCTAGAATAGTCAAAAAATAAACAAATTAATGATCAGTTATGATCAAAGTCTTATCTTCTCTAAAAGCCCGTTGAGTTCATGTATATAATGCAAAGCACTATAAGTCATTTGGAAATTACAGATTATGAGAAGTGGGTATAACTGTATGGGTGTAGTGGTTTGAACAACAACTGTCCATAGAGACTCATGTTGGTCCCCCATTTGTGGGCCCATTTATGGACGTTATGGAACCTTTAGGACATAAAGCCTTGCTAAAGGAAGTACATCATTAGGAAAAGTCTTTGGGAGTTTAAAGCCTTGACTCACTTCAAGTCCACTCTTTTGGCTTCCTATGCAATGAAAACCACCAGGAAGTATCTTGCTCCTGCTGTCTACAGCCATGCCTTCTGACTCTTCCTCTGTGCATTGGTGTTGCCTACATGTATGTCTGTGTCAGGATGTCCAATCACCTGCAACTGGAGTCACAGTCACTTGTGAGTTGCCATGTGGGTTTCGGGAATTGTAACCAGGTTCATCTGAAAGAGCAGCACCCAGTGATCTTAGACACTGAGCCATCCCTCCAGCCCCAGACTCTCTGGAGCCATAAGTGAAAAAGAACTCTTAAGTTGCTTGTGATAACCCCCCAAAAAGTAACCAATGACACACTTGGGCCTTTTGGGTTTCCTTCATCCCTTCAAAATACTTGAAAAGTTTAGTAGAAGCACTTGGGAAAGATTGTTTCAGTGAAGGAGTAGACAAAGCATAACGCTGGTGTTTTAGAGGGATTTGCCTTTTTGTAAGCTAGCCAATTCATCTGTGCAGGAGTTTCTGCAACCTGGGCTGATACCCATAGAAAAGCGTACTGCATCCAGACAGAGATCACTGCTTGCATGCCTACTATGGAGACCTGAATGCTGAGACTCAGTAGATAGACATCACAAAGTCTCCTGTGGAGACTTCCTGGGCTTCTGACCTGGCCCACAGCCATCTCATGTCTAGAGCTTCCTAGCACATGTTCACAGACTGGTGAACACCAAACACATGGGCTTCTTTGGATAGCAGCTTAATGGCCTTTTCTTCTTCATTATTTATGCATTAGTGGTAAGCCATGGAGATGGGCTTATGCAGAAGAGTTATTATTTGCTAATTTGCTGCTTTTAAAATACATGGCACACTATCCATTATGTATCATGCATTACAATTACAACAACAGTTTAATTAATCACCAGTACCCTGTTTTGTACCAATATACAGCAGAATTCTGGGTAATGGTGTTGTTTACCATTTAGCAAGTAGCAACATTTCACTCTGTTTCACTACATTAAACTGCTCAAATAAAGCAAACGGATATTGAAAAGAGTTGGCCATCTGCCTTTATTTTCTTTTACTTTTGTTTAAAAAAAAAAAAAAAGAAAGAGGAAAAAAAAATCTCTTCAAAAGAGAAAGAACACAGCATGAAGCTGATAGTGACAAAAAAGCACCAGGTTTTTTTTTCCTTCATCAAGTCAGACTCTCATCTAAATGCAATTGTGATGGATAGTTTAAAAAGCGAAAAAGACGCCTGTTTTGTGCATTTCTAGAGGGTCCTAAGACCAGCTCTGAAACCTAATGATTATTTAACGGTGCTGAACTTGAGACTGACTTCCCTAAGCCCCTCTCCCGCTTTAAGCATTTGATGAATAGGTCTTGTGACAGCCATTTAGGAATAAACAAGAATTCATCAGTCTGCATAAGAAGAAGCCAGTTTATAGATTAAGTTTCCTGAGGTAACTCATGAGGTCAGTCCCATTTAGATGGAGGCTATTAGGGCCTAGCTCTGCAGAGTGACCATAGAGGGGAGTCCCTCCAAGTAGACTGGCCCACACAAAGCCCCCTTTCAGGGAGAAGCTTGCCATTTTTATGACCCTGCTGCTAGGACGCACATCAACTTGTCACAGTACAGATCTGCTAGGGCAAGACCTCATCACTCTATTAAAGAGTTCTGTGACCCTATTGATTTGAAGTATTTAAAGCAGGGGTGAAGTTCAAAGCAATTTCTTTTCTATACTATTACTCAGTCTGAGTCTTGGCTCTAAACCATCTGCTGTCAGTTCCTTTCTGTTGTAGGACTGGAATCTGTCACAGGAGAACAGGGTAGTTTTATTTAAAATAAATTGGATTCTCTTTCAGTTTTCACCATTTCTTGTTGTGATCAATGGTTTCGGCTCCATCTGCAAGTGTATTCTTTCATGTTTCTCTAGGGGACTTAAGTCCCCTTAGGTAGCAGGCACTGTTGGGTGAGAGAGTCAAGACAGAAGTAGGCAGCACCACCAGCTCCTCCAATTGGTCAATCACAAAAATAGCAACCTTTCAGTTAAGAGCAACAACCAAAAGCAATAAAGTAGAGAATCAAAATGTATTCCCAATGAATTTCCAGTGACACTCCAAATTCTAACAGTATAATGTTTCCTTTGTTTCCCCAAGAAATGGAGTAAACAACCCAGTCTTTTGAAATAACAGCAGGTAAGAGGAAATGGAGAGTCTGAAAGGATTTTCACAAAACAATGGCAGCAGCCATGGTGACTAGCTAGTGGCAGGTTTCCCTTACACATTGAACAGCTACTAGCACATTAGACATTGCTCTGCTTTGCAGGGTGGTAGAGAGAGACTATTAGGAAGCAGTTTCATAGCTATGGAAGCTGGTCATGCTGTCGTAAGATCCCATCTTTAACCATAGCCTTGTCAAAACGTGTCCCCTTTTCAAGATGCCATGTCAGCCTTGGCACATGTTCAAATCTACCTTCTGAAAATAAGTTTTGATCAAGTTTTTATAACACTGAAACCTTGATCTGCTCCATAGAACCCTGGGGGTGGGGAAGAATCAATTCCTTTAGCCTAGCATTCAATGCTTTCTTTATCACATGACACATGTTAGCCAAGTTCTTACCCCCACCCTGCTCTTCACAGTTTTCTCTCCACAGTCCTTCTGAAGGAGACCTGTCCATGCTCAAGATTTGTAGAACCTCCAGACACCAATGGCTTCTGGTTCCTGTACCAGCTTATCTCACAAACTCCAAACATGCCAACCAACTGCTTCACAGATCTCCTCAAAGCTCAAAGATAAGTTAACATCTTTGGTCTCAGTGGGTTGCCCCTCAGTCATCACAAGACTATTTATCATGTAGCTCAAACCAGAAACTTCTCTCTACCTCCAACATCAAATCATTTTTTCTTTTCTTATCTTCAGATTTTATCTCTTCATAGTTCCTTTCTCCAGTTAAACATCTCCGCTGATTTCAACTCTATCCTGACCCAGAACTCAGATAAAGATTTGATAATTGCTCTGGAATGCCATTAGTATTTCATTATTACTCTATTATTATTTATTATTATTTCTGGAACTCTGTATTATTTCATACATCAGGATTACCTGTTTTACTGTACACATTGTAATTTTGTATGTATTTGGAGGGACTGTCACATACAGAGTTGATGACAAAAATGCTTATTAAATGAACAAATAAAATATAAACAGTCTATCCTATTGAAAGGAAAGAACTAAGAGGGTTTTTTTTCTCATAATTAAAGATGATGCAGCATCAATAATCAGTGAACTAGTATAAATTTTAAAAACTAAGAATTTTAGCCACATCATCATTTAACCCATTTTCAGTTTTAATAAGACTAATGATGGATACTTTTATATTAGTCCTTATTTTAATCTTTTATTTGTGAATGTTCCTGTGTCATACCCCCATGTAAAGTATCAAGCATAGCAATCATATCATGTATTAAATGTATATTTTTTGAAAACTTGTCATACCTGAAGTGACGCAATGTGTTCTTATCAAAGACAACATAATGTACATTCTTTAATTATAACTCTAAATGTGTGCCCTTTCTAGCTCCTTGATTTTTTAGGTTTTTTTCAGAACAGAAATTATGCTACCATATCTCTAAAGTAAGTACAGTGGTTCATGTTTCTTTGAAAATTTTCAATATAAAGAAAGCAGAAAAAAATTTGAAAGTGATAATAGATTCTATCCAGTTCACCTGAGAAATGAGGTAATAAAATATATTTGATACAATTTTCTAAGCTTTACACTTTTATTTGTTTATTTGTGTGTGTGTGGAGGGGGCAGCATTTGCATACATATCACAGCACATGTGGCGGTCAAAGGTCAATCCACGGGAATCATTTATCTCCTTTCAACATGTAGATCCCAACGATTGAGAGTGAGTACTCAGACTTAAAGGCCTTTGTTGAGCCATCTTGTCCATTTCCAAATTTACTACACCTTTAATATATAAGAGAAAAGACAGAAGAGCCTCATAGTATGAGCAAACACCCAACTACATGACTAGTTTCTCCCATCAAATTCACACAATCCTAAATATAATCTGTATTTATGGTATATGTTCACTGGGCACATTTCTGAAATAAATTAGAATTTGATGGATTAACTGTGTTCCATTCAAATAGAAATATGAATAATAATAAAACATTTCTATCCACAAAGAAGTGTTGATTTGGTTATATAATACCTTTGTTTCGAAAATCTATTAAGGTTTTAACATTTGTTAAGTGTGCCTGACTTCTAACTCCTGCTTTCTTAGTCTAATACTCAAGATGTTTTATACTATTATTTTTTATAGAACAGTATTCTAATCAAATTATTTGTACTACACAGAAAACACAAAGAAAAATCCCAAGTGAAAAATACACATATATATTTTGTAGAGTCTATCTTCATGTTTTGTATGTGGCATAGAAAGTATCTATGAAAGATCATAGCTTAGAGATTCTATATTCTCAAGGACTGAAAGGCATTTATGAGATGGAAGAAAGTTATATTCTTTGGTAAATCTTTCAAAGGCCTGATTATGAATTCTGTCGCTTGTGTGCTACCACAACATTTTATGTATTTTTTTCTGCAGAACATAATTTCTAAGAATGTATTTTACTTAAACACAGCCTTTGGCATCTGCACTGAGTGTGTCTGTAGGTAATGGTCTAGAATATTTAGTACAATGTTAAATAAATTTTGTTTTTATTTTCCAAAAAAAGTCATTGAAGAACTTATAAATTCAGAAGTTGATTTTTGTTTTGTTTTTGAGGTTGTTAGGGAATTATCAAGAAAGAAAAACTAATTGCCTTTTGTAACAGAATGCAAAAAATAGATTTTTTAAAAAAATTTTGTCTTTGAAAGAGAGTATTCAAGAACTAATGTAGTTGGATTCAGAAATGATAAAGTTTTCTTTACATTTTGATGTACATCATCTTTCTTTTCTGTAACTGTAACTACATGTGGCACAATAGAAAGATCTGAGCATTTAAAGGCTCCAGGGCTGGTCTTTGAGCACCCAGCATGCCTTTCTCTTTCCACTGGTGTGTCTGCATTTCCCAGAAAACACTGGGGAAGGGACAAGGAAGATGCATTGTCTGTACACAAGGAGATTAGAGTCTTCCAAACAGCAGCAGCTCATAAATTTAATTTACAAATTTGATCCTCTTCTAATATAGGCATAAGCTAACATACATCACATGAATAATCAATTCATTGCAATTTACTTTTGTCAGACCTGGATATAGCACTTTAGTCAAAGGGGATTTTCTTTGTATATAAGCAGGTTAGTAACACACTTAATAAAAAAAAAAAAAAACCCTACATGTTCTTGTTATTTTAAATTCCTGCACATTTATCTGATAACTTCTATCTTTGAGTTCACAATTTTGATTTCAAAAGTGATACTCTACACCCAAGTTGAGATGTATGTTCTAGATGGGAGACACAAGCACCAGAAAGAGAAATACAAACAAAAACAGACCCTGTCAAGAGTTATGCTAGGACAGTTTGTGTGACTTCCTCTAAATGCAAAAGGGTCTTAAATAAATACTTTCTAAGCCAAGGTCATTGCTGCCTTAACAAATTCGTGATTCAATCCACAAGAAGAAAAGAAAAAGTGTTAGTCAATGGGTAAAAGGGCCAGTCCCTGAAATCCAGTATGCACATAGCTTAAATTCCCAATTCCTACATTTCTTATTTATTTAGTATCCAGTGTGCTAGGTGTGGCCGAGAAAAGTCCTGCTATGAGACTTTAGTGTGAAGACCTGGATTCATCCATACATTTGGTACCTGAGGGCAGGGCCTGATTGGGCCATTAGCTTTCCGCTGTCCCAGAATGAAGTTATGGACACAGGTTCATTGGAACCTGTCTATAACAATAAAACCCGTATACATGTTACAACATGTCCAATTCCATGGTGGTCATTGGGATTTCCTAGACATGGACATAACATTAGCAATCCCCATGTGGCAATGCAGAGCCAGGTCACTTCCAAAGGAGGTAAATCTGTAACAGAGAAGTCATACTTTGATTAGATTAAGACCCTACATTCAAGTCAAGGAATTCCCTTCTCAAATGTTTCAGGAGCATTTTCTGAGGCCTGCAGAGACTCGGAAACACCAACAAAAATCCTCTTGATTTATGTGATACATAGCTCAGGAGCTGACAAGTGTTCTCTTCATAGCTAATACCAACAGCAGTATTCTCACATCAAACAATGAGAACACTGGTTAAAAATCTTCAAATAATAGGCAGTTCAGGGCTATAATCTGTAAGAGAACTGGAACAGAGGGCACAGTTACTGTAGTGTGGCCCTAGAGACACTTTCTGGGCTGATGGTACAGGAAGAAAGAACCAAGACTCAGAACAGAATTTGCAATGAGGTGAGAAGGCAGAGATGGGAGAGTCAAGAGCAAGAACAGAGGCTCAGATTTCTTGGGAAGGGGTGGGGTGGGGCTCTTCACATACAAAGATTTCCATAAAGATCCCTTTTAGTCTGTCTGTTGTCAATCTACACAGTCCTAGGGTCCAACAATGAACAACTGTGGAGTATATACTAACTACCAGGAAGTGTGGAAACACACACAAGGATGGGAAATAGATTCTGGCAAACAGAGAAGAAAGACTACATTGAAAATTCCAGAAGTACTGTGACATTTGTACTATCAGTTACCAATAAAAACTAAAAATAGTTCTATTTCAAATCATTTGATATGTAAGTAATTAAGGATAAATTTGGCAAAAGATTACCAAGTATATTGAAAAGTTCTTTAGATTTTGTCACACTAAAAACTAAGCAATGTTAGAGAAGTGCAATAAATTAAAATATAGCTTATGTTTAGGGTTGAAAAACTTAAAATTATAATTTATTCAATTCTCTATCTTCTTTTGGTTTAATGCAATCAATGCACTTCAGCATTTTAGTAGGTGAACATTATTGTTATATCAGATATCTGAGAAAAATAACTTAAAGAAAAAGATGATTCAGAGTTTCTGAGGTTTCACAAAGGTCAGCTGAATTCATTGTTTTGTGCCTGAAGTGAGACAGAATATTATGACTCTGGCTGATGGCAGAGAGGCCACTCAACTCATGAAATCACGAAGAGGAAAGAAAATTGGAAGGATGGACCATAAAATATCCTTAAAGTCATCATCCCAAGGACCTGCTTCTTCCAACAAGGCACCAATTTACACAATCCTAGTACATTCCAATAATCTGGTGAAGTTTTGAATCCATCAACTGATTTAATTATTGTTTAGACTACAATCCTCATATTCTAATGACCTCTGTACATGCTGTCACAGAAATATCTAAGGTTGGCTTTACTGATCTCCTAAGCGTCTTTCAAATCAGTCTAGTTCACTTCCAAGACTAACCAACATGATAGGCTTTCCTTTAGAAGTTAATGCCTAATCTACATATGTAAGAACTTAACATAGCTAAAATACATTATAAAAGTAAAACAAAGTTATAGATTATGTAATACTATCATTAGAATGTGTTTTTAAGTTATGATACTCATGACCATATAGCACTAAAGTAAATATATAAATGTAAATAACTAAAAGAGAATGAGGTATCAGATAATACACCATACCTCTATAGTAATTTTATTTTAATTTTTAATTATTAAATTACTTTATTGTATGTGCATGCAGCCCCATATTTCAATGAAGACACAATAATATTTCAACAAATACCATAAATTAGAGATAGATGCAGGAAAGATTCTAATTTGGATTTCATTAATTTTAGCTTAGACTATTTCTAGATTGTAAAACTCAAAAGTATTATACTTAAAGAAAACAAAGTCTCTTTTTTGCTCATCTACCAATTTTTTAACTAGAACACAGGTACCTAAAACTAAAAGTAAAATATTCATTATTTGGGTTTCATTCAACCTAAAACTCAGTTATTTAAAAGATAATGTATTTTTAAGATAAATAAGTCACAGACAATAAGAATATCAAAGCTAAGAATGAATAAATGAATTTAACAGCCACAATATCCATTTCTATTTCTAAATACTAAGCATGAAAAATAAAAAGTAAATAATAATAAATTTCAGTAGCACATTAAACATAAAAGTTCTTAAATGACTAAGTAAGTATATGCAAATAGAAACCACTAAAACCTACAAAAGTGTTCAGAGTGAACCTTTTAAAACACTTGCAAGCACACATTAATTTATTGGAAAACTCAGCATTATGGAGTATTTTTATCTTTCCAAATTATTATATAGAATTGACACACTACATTTGAAATGATAGCAGGTTTTTTTTTTTAAATTGGCACAAGATTCAAAATTTAAATGTCATGCACAATGAACCTAAATAAATCAATCAACCAACAAATAAATACTATTTTAAAAAATTAGATTTAGTCTTGTGTAGAAGCAGCTGTAGTGTTAGGCAGCAGGGTTCTAGAGCAATGTCCACTGAAATATCACACATTTTGAGAAAATACCACACAAAATTTATGCTGTTTGTAGGTTACCCAAATTAAGGGGAAGTGGTTAACTTGCCCCACACACCACCACATTCAAAGGAGTCAAAGCCCAGCTATCCAGCTTCAATCTCTGTTACTTCTGCTATTTGACTCTGCCTTACTTTGATTATATATTTGCTATTAGTATTTGGATAGGTTCTATTTACTACTTTGTCATATTTTAAAATACATGCTTTTAGAACTTGGCGTGTGTGTGTGTGTGTGTGTGTGTGTGTGTGTGTGTGTGTGTGTGTTTATGCATGCTTGTAAGGGCCAGAAGAGGATATCAGGTCTCCTGAAGCTGGAGTCATGAATGATCATAGGCCACCTGATGTGGATGCTGGGATCTGAATTCTAAGTCCAGTACAAAAGCAACAAATACTCTTAACTGATGTGCCATCTCATCTATCCAGCCACAAGATTTTAACACAATTTAAAAAACATTAAGTAAATGTTTAGAATCTTTTGATGGAGAAAGAAAAGCATGAAGAAAAACATACATGGAATTTTGCATCTTCTTTATACTGAAAACATTTAAAACATTCATTAACAAGAGTAGGTGGTTTGCAGTAACCTAACTGTCTCATAGGAAAGGAGTGATATTCACTACACACTGCAGTCTTAATCCCTTAGCATTTAAAATTTAGTACAATAAACAGAGTGTCAAAGTTATTTTGTGGACATTGGGATTTAGTTAATAAAACAGGTTAGTGAGAGTGTGTGCTTTAAATATTGGTTAAAAAATTATAAGAAACACTCAGATTCTGGGTAGAGGCTCCCCACTCCTCAGAACTTATTGGCACATGTACTGACTATCTCATCTTACTCGTATAGGTTTCTACTCCTGGGTTGGAGGACTTCAGACCCCACAGAGACTGCTAACTGCACATGTCGTGAAGGTGAACATCCTTAAAATACTAAAGACAAAGAGACGAAGAAGCTGTGTTTTGTGCCCTTTTATTTTCTAAGACTGCTTTTTGGAAAACTATCTGCAGAAACATTTTGTTACATTTATAAATATTATGAATCATTCTATCTCTGATTGACATATTGAGTAAATATTTATAAGATTGAATTATTATTCATATTTTTCAATAAAAAATAATGTGAATATTTAATATTTAACTTAAATAGTTTCATGTTACATATACTCAAGTTTTAACATGTGTTAGTGTTAGTAGGCATAGGAAAACAGCACAAAAAACTCTATAGCTTGTTCAAGAAATAATGCTTTATGCTTTTACTCAATTATATTACATTTATATCACAAAAGTAAACGAGTTGTATAAATATTATATGAAATCTCCAGGTATGTAACACAATATTGGCATATTCTTTACCTAAGAAATTTTCCTGACCAAGTTTTAACCTGAATTATTCATAAAACAGAATATTTTTTCTTTTTTTTCTTTTGAATTTGGATTTGCATGATGAAATGATTTTGAAAGCCATGAATTAAATATATGATAAATTTAAGGAGTGTAGTTACCTAATAAAAAATTATTCAGGCTCATTGGCTTATTATAGTTCCAAGAAAGCAAGTTCTCAATGTCTAGAACTCAACCAGGTCCCCACAAACTAAGCAAATCCTGTCAGTGGTAATGAAAGTCTTGACTTTTCTCCTTATCTGGCTACCTTTCTAAATCTGTATGAGTTTAAACCATCAGATAATTTTCTAAGAAAAACCAACCAAGAAAGCAATTCCTCTATGTAATTACTTTTAAATAATTAGCCCAGCCACAACTGGTACAATCACAATCTTGTGGTGGCTGGAACCCTTGATCAAAGCAGGTAGAAATACTGTGATTCCATTTTGCTGTATAAGATCTGGACTGTTGACATAGGAAAATTTGTAAAACAGTATTACTTATTAGTTTGCACGTGAAACAGTTTGCCTTAAGTCAACCTGAGATCAACATCATGCTGTCCACATGGAACAATCTATGTTGAAAATGGAAGAGACATGATCTCGAATTCATAATTGAGGGCAGCAAGAGGGCTCCGTAAGTAAACCTGCTTGTTGCCAACTGAAGACACACAAGACAGAGAGAACATTCTTCTGTAAGTCGCCACACATGCACCATGGCACACATCAGATCCTCCTCCCAAATAGGCTTGTATAAAAGAAAAACCTCATAATCCTAATGATCTAGGCTGTTTATGGTAACTTCCTCTTCTAGTAAAGGACAATGTCAACATAAAATCTGAGGAAATAGAAAGCATAAATTGCTGTCTTCCTTTTCTATAGAGTGAGAACAGGGACAACAATAAGATTATTTACTTCTCTGCAGAAAAAGAGAATGAGAGGCTCTAACATCAAAAGATATCATTCACTGACCACAGGAAACTTTTATGACAATGGTTTAGCACACATTTTGTAGCTTAGCTCAACACAAGTTTAGTCTCTTACAGTTTTAGAGATCAGAAGTCTAATATGTGTCTTACACACTAAAGTATTAACTAGGTCCCTTCCTCCTGGATATCCAAAGAAGAATAAATGCAAAATGTTCCTTGGGCTGTGGTCCCACTGTTCTTGTTTCTGTTTCCATCATCACTTTGCCTTTGTATCTTCTGTAGCTCAATGGCCTACTGTCAATCTTTTCAAAGACCCTCATTATGAGTCCTCTCCATAGCTCAGGGCAATCTTCCTATCTCAGAACTTGCTATTTAATTGCATCTTAGTACATTTGGGTACCTTTGGCTTGTATGTGAACATTAGTAGTTCCCATGGATCACTTTGAGGGCACTGTTCAGTTTACCATGTTGAGATCTAATGTTCTAATGACAATGATACTATACACAATGACAGTGATGGTTCTTTTATTTTATTTTATTTTATTTTGTATTTATCTAAAAAACAGTAAAAAGAATTTTAAAATGCGGAAGAATTAACAATAACTATACAGAGGATAATAATCATAAGCATGGCTTATCAAGGGTGGAAATGCAAATAAGATTGCTACACATATATTTTCTTTGTGTTCAGCTTTACCTCTGAAATTTTTTTCCATCCCTGTATATCCTTATTCAAGGTCTCTTCCCCTTCCCACCACATCTGATCATTTTTCTTCTTCGCAACTCCCCATCCCCTCCCTTGGCAGGGAGTAGACAGTCCTATGGTCCCAATGGCCCGATAATGCTTGGATCAGTCTTCACTCCCGGCTAAATCCAGTTTTGTCCCCACTCCCTCAAGAGTGAGTCAGGTGTTCCTATAGATGGACTGAGGTTTGAAGGGTCAGTTCAGGGTGTTTCTGATCCCAAGCTGTTTAGTGGTTGTGGTTTGCTGCTTGGGCATGTTTGGCTTTTTTCCTTGTTTGTTTGTTTAGAGACCACTGGTGAGTGAGTACATCCCCTGCTTATCTCTCTGAGTTTGTGAGACTTCGCTCAGGAGGATATTCTCCAAATCCATCCATTTGCCTGTGAATTTTAGGATATCATTTTTTCTTACTGCTGAGTAGTATTCCATTGTGTAGATGTAGCACAGTTTGTTAATCCATTCTTCAGTTGAGGGACATCTAGGTTGTTTCCAGGTTC
>PVIH01010555.1:0-55530 GCA_004025045.1 Sigmodon hispidus
CTTCCTAAATATAACACCAGTGGCACAGACACTAAGACCAACAATCAATAAGTGGGATCTCCTGAAGCTGGGAAGCTTCTGCAAAGCCAAGGACACTGTCAATAGGACAAAACGACAGCCTACAGAATGGGAAAAGATTTTCACCAACCCTACAAGTGATAGAGGACTGATCTCTAAGATATATAAAGAGCTCAAGAATGTAGAGCCCAAAACCTTGAATAACCCAATCAAAAAATGGGGTACAGATCTGAAAAGGGAATTCTCAGCAGAGGAATTACGAATGGCTGAAAGGCACCTGAAAAAGTGCTCATCACCTTTAGTCATCAGAGAAATGCAAATCAAAACAACTTTGAGATACCACCTAACACCTGTTAGATTGGCTAAGATAAAAGACACAGATGACAGCCTATGTTGGAGAGGATGCGGAGCAAGGGGAACATTCCTCCATTATTGGTGGGAGTGTAAGCTTGTTCAGCCACTTTGGAATGCAATATGGTGGTTTCTCAGAAAATTGAGCATCAGTCTCCCCAATACTACTTCTGGGTGTATACCCTAAAGATGCACAGTCACACTCCAAAGGCATTAGCTTAACTATGTTCATAGCAGCGTTATTTGTAATAGCAAGAACCTGGAAACAACCTAGATGCCCCTTAACTGAAGAATGGATTAACAAACTGTGGTACATCTTCACAATGGAATACTACTCAGCAGTAAGAAAAAATGATATTCTAAAATTTGCAGGCAAATTGATGGACTTGGAGAATATCCTCCTGAGCGAGGTATCACAAACTCAAATAGATAAGCAGGGGATGTACTCACTCATTAGTGGACTCTAAACAAACAAACAAACAAACAAGAAAAAGGTAAAGCATGCCCAAGCTGCAATCCACAACCACTGAACAGCTTGGGATCAGCAACACCCTGGACTGACTCCTTGGATCCCACTCCCGCTAGAGGAACATCTGACTCACTCCTGAGGGAGGGGGGAGAAAACTGGATCTGCCAGGAGTGGAGACTGAACTAAGCATTATTGGGTCAGTGGGATCATGGTAATGCCTTGCTGTCTGCCCAGGGAGGGGATGAGGAGTTGTAGAGAAGAAAGAATGACCTGATGTGGTGGAAGAGGGAAGGGACCTTGAATAAGGATATACAGGGATAGAAAGTGTGACTTCTTTGTTAATAATAATAATAATAATAATAATAATAATAATAATAAAGAAAGCTACCTGAGGGAAAAGCAGTATGTCTTCTTCCCACATTCACCCTTGCTGGAGTGTGCGTCCACATTGTGACTGGTCACACAGCCAGTCTTTGCTGCTGTCTGAATCCAGGTTCATCATTCCATTGTGGACAGAGGTTGGAACTGCTGATGTATCCAGCTTCATTGAGTAGCCACTGATTTTTGGTCTCTAGAGAACATACAGAGAGTCACTACTGGGATCACTTCACATATGTCAATGTAATTAATCTCCTCTGTAAGATATCACTTACTTTATCTGTTCTGGTCCTCTAGAGAACACTCATACACACATGTGCGAATAGAATAATAAATCCATTTCTTTGTTAAATTAAACATAACTTGAAAAAGCAAGAAGGAAAAGTATATATAAGTGTAGATAAAGCTACAGAGAAACCAGGACAGTTGCAGACTGTTGGTACTGATGTGACAAGATCCAACTGCAGTGTGAAATGCCAGGAAATGCTCTCAAAACTTAAAAAGGAAACTATGTAATGCAGCAATACCATATCAGAGTGCATAGCTAACAAAATGCCAGTCAAGATCTCAAAGACACTTTAACACTTAACATGTTCATCACTAGGAGTAATAAATTACCAAGCACAGCTCTGCCTCAGGTCTCTAGACTTGGGGCAAGAAGAATTTCATCCATGAGCCTGCCAGTGCCTCTGGCAAAAGTCAGTAGGCCACCATTATGGTGAGTGAGTACACCATGGCAAAATGTGTGAGACGGAAAGACAAAACAATTCATGTGCTAGGGAAAAGAGCAGGTCTGAAGAGGTAAGGACAAGCTGATGTAGATGCCCTGCTTGCCAGGTCATGGCGATGCCTAAGCCTCAGCTGCTGCCAAGGACCATGACTTGGTCCATGACCCTGATGTAGCTGTGTGGCTCTGTGTTGATGTCTGTGCCTACTGTTAGCATTAAAGGCTGAGAAGACATCCAGGGTCTGGGCTGCCACTTGGGAAAAGATTAGCATTTGAGGCTACAGGGCCACTTGGGCCATGCCAATCTTGGAAATCTGCAATGCCAGATAGGGCTACAATGACATGTGGGCCCAGGCTATTGCCAAGGACCATGTCTGGGCCCAACCTGAGTCTGTGCTATCTTTGGTCCATGTTGCCACAAAGGCCACACTGATGCTCAGGATCTGGGCCTTCTTAGTGCCCCAGGGCTGTGCTACTTACTGTCAGGCCCATACAGACCTGAGTAACATGCACTGCCATCTTGGGCCAGGGCATCCTATAGACCTGAGCTGCAGCCAGGGTAATGTCTGGGTTTGTGGCCATGTTGCAGACAGAATCTGCACTGATGTCTGAGGCTTCTGTAGTCATCTGGAATCTGAGTCCACTCCTGGGGCCATGTTGTGAGGAGTGAGGGCTCAAAGGCTATGCTGCCACTGGGTCCATGTTAATCTAAGTGACCTGCACTACCAACCAGGATTATGGTACTATTTGAGCCTGGGATACTGCCAAGGACCATGTCTGTTCCATAGTCCAGCCATAGCTGTGGTCTGTATTGATGTCCATGACCAGTACCACCACTAAGGGCCACAGGGACATCAGGGGCTTGAGTTGCCACCTAGGGCCAGGTTAGTTTTTGTGAGTTGAGGCCCTGATAGGGTCATTCAGATCTGAGTAGCCTGCACTGCCACCCAGGGCTACGGTTTCATCCTGACCTGGGCTGCTGCCAAGGAGCCATATCTGAGTCCATGATCCTGCCACCTGCAGTCTGTATTAATGTCTTTGGCTCCTGTTACCATCAAATGCAATGGTGGTAGTGCTGCAGCACTGGCCCTGCCCCTCACTGGCTGTGACACTAGAGAGAACTGCCCCCCTCAACTGTATCATTGTGGAGAGCAGGCCCTGCACCTCCCCCAGTGCAGCACAGTAGAGCTGTCTCTGCTTGTGGGGGTGCAGGTGAGCTGGCCCTGAGTATTCACCACCCCCAACTGTACCACTCCAGAAAGCAGGTCCTGCACCTCCCCCAGGGTAGCACAGTAGAGCTGTCTCTGCTGCTAGGGGTGCAGGGAAAGAGCTGCTCCCAAAGTCTGTCATATGGTGGTGTAGATGAGGAAGAGATGATCCCCTGTTTCTCCCGCCTTGCCCCTCTCCCTTGCCACCTACTGCAGGTGGGAAAAGCCAGTCCTGGATTCGAGAGACTGGAAGAGCTGATCTTCCTCCTCACCTGCTGCAATCCTCAGGAAAGTGGGCCCTGAAGCTAGTCTAGGCAGCATATTAGATCTGACGCTATGGGCTAAGGCCCAGGTGATCAGGCACCATCAATTCACATGGGAGATCTGTCCTCACCCTTCATCTACCATATGATGGAGTGGGTTAGGGAGAGATGACTTCCCCCCTCCCTAGCTGTGTTGGGTGGGGAAAAGATGGCCCTGAGGTCATGAGAGTGGGAGAATTCACACACACACACACATACACACACACACACACACACACACACACACACACACACACACACACCGGCAGGATCACTAAGAAGAACAGGGCACTGCAGGAGCTGATCCTGTTGGTGGGGGCCCAGGTGAGTTGGGCCTGTGGGTGTCAGAGGAGACACCTTGCCTTTGCCTCTTATGTTATGGGAATGTAAGGGTAAGGGAAATATGCCCTCCCCACAAGCCCTTCCCACCTGCAACAGGTGAAAGAACCTCACTGAAGGTATGAGAATAGAGAAAGTGGCCCTGTCCCTCACCAAGAGCTGAAATTTGGAAAGTGGGCCCTGCACCTCACCTGGGCAAAAGAGTAGATCCGGCCCAGGTGGTTCAAGTGCAGGAGAATGGGTCCGACTTCTTACTGCCTACTACATTAGGTGAACTAGTCAAGGCAATACTGGAGAGCTCTTGCCTGGGTAGTGATAATGAAGGAAAGCTGGCAGGCTGACCAACCCAGCTACCACCCAGGCTCAGAACCAGGAGTACAAGGCAGCCCACCCCAACTATGAACCCACCTATGAACTGCTGGAGCATGTGAAGGAGACAAACCTACAATCCAAAGCTATAGGATCTCCATGACTCTGGGCAACAATAAGATATCCAGAGGAGTCCCAGTGAGGACCCAGTACCAAGGGTGTACCAGAAGCCAGGGGCCTCAAAGCAGACCAATGACTCATTGCAATGAACACTTACAAGTAAAGATATGTGGACTAAAGGTACACTGTGTGACTCACTGGGCCACACTGCAGCTTCACACCAAGATCTCTGTTTGTTGGCTTGTTTGTTTTAATTTGAGATTTTACTTTTAAATTTTGTTTTGAGGGAATTTGGCAAGGGCAGAGGACAGAACTGAGGGGACAGGGAGATGGGTGGGATACAGATGCATGATGTGAAATTCACAAAGAGTTAATAACAAGTTTTTAAAAATTGACACTAGCTGAAACATAGTAATAATCCAAAAACCACCAGTGGGTGAAGAAATAGAGATATGGTCTATGCATGCAATGGGATACTATTTAGTTCTGTAATGTGCAGCAGACGGAGTATACCTGGAGCATATAAGGCTAAATAAAGTAAGACAATCACAGGATGACTTCAACATTTCAGCATTGAGAGTAGTCAAATGCACTAGATCAAAAACTGAAAGTGGTTACAAGAGGCTAAGCAGAGGAATAAACTGAGAGATAATAATCAATATGCATAAGGCTTTTGAAATATTTTTCTTAATTTTTTTCACTCTCTCCACAAACATGCACATCCAGGCACATTTGGATATGCGCACGCACAAGCATCTGCAGACTGCATTTTGTGTATTGCATATCTAACCCCCGTCTTTTAATTTCTGCTAAATCAATCTGAGCTGATGAGAGCTTAACCAATCGTTCTCTCACCTTCGTTATCACAGTTGTGGGCTTATTCTGCAGTAGCCTCTCCTTCTGACATTTAAGTGGTTTCTAACAAGAAACTCACAGCAAGTGGAATGTGTCAGTGCTGAGCCTGGGAAGGAGTGGGTTGAAAGAAGACAAATATAAGAACCGTGTCACACAGGATTCAAAATGTTCATTGTGCAGTGGTGTGAGGTGCCTTCAAAGAATAGCTTTTCAAAAGATTAGACAGCAACTAAGAATTGGTGGCAGTCCTCTGCCATTATGGGAACAATTTAATATATCCTACTGGGTCTGGGACCAACTAGAAAGCCGGATCACATCTAGGAGAAACCTAGGGAGGAGGTATCATAAGACTTAATGAGGTTCCATAAATAGGATGAAAGGATGGATACCACCTTTGACTGCCAGGAAACACAGTCCATGGAGGCCCACTGTGAAATCAACTTATACAGCCCTGAATATTTAACACATATAAACTGTTAAGGTAGAAGATATTCCCACACTAAGCATGGAGGGTATGTATGTAGCCACATATCTAGCACTTGGAAAAACACTTGATATAATATTAAGCAATATTAATATTATGTATTTTTAGGGCTTACCTAAATAGATTTGGTTCTATGGCACAATTGTAATTATCAAAAACAAAATTACAAAAATATACAACTAAAAGGTATAAATACACAGCTCTATTACAAAATAATGAGTGTCTTAACTCGTAGAATTATGAGTATAGTTTTCTTCCTTTTAAATATTTTCTTAAATGATAAATTAGTTTTTTTCATTGAGGAAAAATGTGGCGTTTTCTAATTAGGAATGTTGGTGAGCTTCTCAGAAACTGGTGGAGGAGGATTTAAGTTCCAAGCCTGACTATTGTACAGAGTGAATTCAAGGCTGATTAACATAGCAAGTTCATGTCTCAAACCACAAGTAGAAAGAGGATTAGGGCTGTAGCTCCGTGGAAGATTGTGTAGTCTAAGCTCAGCCTCTAGTACAGAAAGGACTCCTTCTGCTCTCTTCCTTGGGGAAGTACATTTGTTTCCTCTTATGTGTTGCCTTAGCTACTGTTCCTGGCATGAATTCCCCATCACTCAGGCCAACACACAAGGCTGAGCAGATATGAAGTGTGACAGAACCAAGAGGCAAGGCTTAGATTTGGGAGAAATCACAGCGACAATCTCCAGAAGCACCAACAATTTTTGCCTCAATACCATCTCCTGTTAATATCATTGTAAGCTTTATAATACTCAGAGGAAATATAGATACCATCTTCTTATAGTGAAACAGTCCATACACAGTAAGCAATAAATGTGTCTGAGCCAACTTATAATATAAATGGGCCAAGTTAGTGGTATTTCAGAGATGTGTTGATGGTTTGTGGGAAAATAGGCAAGTGCTGATATTTAAGTTGTTGTAGAACACTAATATTTTTGATAATTATATTAAAATACTTAAATGACTAAATATAATTTTATGTTGTTTAGAACCTCATTGTCTCCATTTTTTGCTAGAATAAGTGATCTCAATTTCAATAGCAGTAAGACACTTGGATGGAGCTTAAGAATGTGATGTGACAGTGGAGCATGACGGTAAAAACCTGTAATTCCAGCACTTGGAAGCCTGAGGCAAGCGTTCAAGGTCAGCCAGGGCAATATGGTGAAATCTGATAATAAAACATAAAAAAGGTATAATGCATATTGCCCAAGGACAAATGTTTAAGTCTATGACCATATGTGAATTGATAAATTCTCTGAGTCATACTTTCTCGAGCTTTGAATAGCGTGCTGTTAGGTTTTAAATGATACAGTTAGATACTTAACATAAAACAATTAAATAAGGTCTGATGCACACAAAGTTTTATTAGATGGCATAAGTGTTGGTTATCATTTTAAGCCTAGCAGAAGAACGCATCTTAAACTTTTAAAATCAGCCTATTACCTGTGAAAGCCAAAGTAGTCTATATTGATTGAAAGGACACCCAGTAAAGCATACTGCTAGGAAGCCATGTGTATCCACATGAGGCCAACATGTGTTGTAGTGGGAAGTTATAGCTTTGATTTTTAAGACACCAACATACTTAAGAATGTCTTGTAATTCCATTTTCAATAATGGGACAAACAGCTTGAGCATTTGAGGATATTAAGCAGAGAATATGAGTTTTTCCAGCTCTGTATTCTTTGGAATCCAAACTGCTACTTGTCTATGCTGGAATGGAGATTCGTTTTGGCATGGGTGAGATTGTCTTCCTTCCAGATTCTTCAGGATTTAACATGCCAGCTACTAATGGGCTCGGCTCTCCATGCAAAACCCTAGAAGTAGCATATGGTGGAATTGCATCTCCTTTCCAAGAGACCCAGCTACTCTTCCTCTCTAGTTCTAATCCTTTTATAGAACAAGGCCTAGATACATTTTTGTGTATCTGAATATTTTAATCTCTATGGTGCTAGAATACCAATATTGAGAGTTAGACATAAAAATTGGTCATGTAATGAGAAAACTCTCAGACCTGGCACAAACAAATGTGGAACTATTCTTTGGCAACACTTCCTCAAACAAGATTAAGTTCAATTCCCATAGAGTTAATACTCCCACTGAATGTGGCCTCACAACAGCATTTTACAAGCGATAAAAGGAAACAAGCCAACAGAAAGCTTGCAGCTATACATGAGAAAATTTTGTTTTCTAACACTTTAAACTTACAGAAGAAAATGTTATGGTATTAGTTGTAATATAACATGTATGTTTTATGACTATTAGGGTTGTTATTGTTAACAGGGGAAATGCCATAATGAAAGAACATATAAGCAAAATAATTAAACAAGTTGAAAAATAAAGTAAATGAAACATCATTACTGGGATTACGTTTAATAGAGAAATTAAGTGGCATATAAAACACAACTGAAGGAGGAATTTCTGAACTGGAAGAAAGCTATGCCTGATAAGATGCCAAAAAACAGACTGTGCTCCATTTTAAAAAGACACGAAAAGCTAAATAAAAAGTTTGATGTATTTCTAAATAGAGTAACAGAAAAACCAGAGTAGATAAGATAAACATAGCATATAATATGAGTGCTCTCAAAGAAAATATTTTGAAATTTTACAGAACTGAAAAAAGAATGGATACTCATTCTTTTGATATAGCACACTAAGTCCCAAGCAGAAATGATTTAAAAATAAATAAATAAAAATCTAACTAGATCTGTAGTAGTAGAAAGAGATACTAGATGGCAGAGTGCCAAGCTAAAGATAAAATGTTAAACCTTGACCATAAAAGCTTGTTATGATGGGCAGTAGTCCATGCAGAGACTCATAATGGGTCAATATGCCGAGAAAAAGTGATTGAGTTCTCAGCCCTAGATGGACATCTATAGTAACCTCCCTCAAGGCTTATAGAATATAATGGAAGACAAGGTAGAAAAATCATAAGAGCAGAGGATGGGGACAATGCTGTGAAATGCTGTCCTCTGCACTCACAAATTCACTACAGCTATGGTTTCCTGTACAATGAAGCCAACAAGATGAGGCAATGTTCTAAGAGGTCAGAATGATAATCCTATGCTGTGAATTAGAGAAAAGACTGGGGAGAACATAGAAGGCAGGAGAGAGACAGATGTGTGGAGGCAGCATTTGGGAGGAGGGGCAAGAAGGGAGCGAGGTGACTCTTATCAAGATACATTATATACATGTATGAAAGTGTAAAATCATAAAATATTTTTAAAAGATAAAATGTTTAATAAAATTAACCAAGGAGAAAAGATATTTTCCAAAATTATCTTTAAGTAGAATAATAGCAGATTTCTGATTGATGACAACAGACCAGAAAGCAATAAAATATTATGATGCAGATAATAAAAATACTATCTCCTACAGTTCCTTCAAAACTTCACAGTGAAATTCTAGATTCAGATAAATCTTCTCCTAATAATTAAAGTGAAATAAAAATATTTTGAGACTTATTTTTATAAAGTTTTATATCAAATGATTCTCACTGACAGGTCAAAATGAATGCTATAAATTGATCAGGGGGAATTAAGCTTAGAAGTTAGGTAAAGTGTGCAGAAAATCTTCATAACCAAAGAAATATGGAAAATAATAATGAGACTAAGGTAAATTTATGTGACGTGTTCATAAGCTGCAATACAGGAAAGACACTGGGGGCTGGTGTAATAAGAGGTTTCTGGCCTGTCCAGCCCGTGGTCCAGACCCGGAAACCTACAATTCCACAGAAACACACAGAAGCTTATATTAATTTTATGCTGCTTGACCTATGGCTCAGACATATTGCTTGCTCTTTCATCTTAACCCAATCCATTATTCTTATCTTGGTTAGCCATGTGGCTTAGTATCTTTTCACAGAGCAGCATCCTGTCTCCTTTCCTCTGCATCTGCCGGCATCTCTCTCTGACTCTTCTTCTTCCCCAAGTTTTCTTAGCCTGGTAGCCCTGCCCACACTTCCTGCTTGCCTTCTGGCCAATCAGTGTTTTATTAAACCAGTAGGAGGGACAAGTATTTTCAATGTACCAGAACATAGTCCCACTACAGACTGGGGTGATGGTTCAGCAGTTAAGAGCACTTGCTGCTCTTGTGGAGAAACTATATTCAGATCCCAATATTCACATCAGTGGCTCACAACTCCCTAGAACTGTAGTTTCAATGAACCTGATGCCCTCTACTGGCCACCAGAGTTTTCTGTGAATGTTTTACTTCCTATAATTTGTTACTTATTAGTTACTTCCCCTCAAAGAAATAACAGAAGTATTTCCTGTACTCACCCCAATGAAACATAAGCAATATACCCTTAGGCCAAACACTTTGCTCTTGAACTGTATGAACATATGTCCCTTTCAAAGAATGTTTGTGACTTAGTCAAATATTCCTTGAAATTTCCAAATTGATGCATAAGATTTATATCAATAGCATGGCGAGAAAGGCTCCCTCCTGAGCTTCTAATGAGTATTTGCAGCATGCTAATATGCCCTACAGTCCTTTTATATGTGCTATCAGCCAGGCCTACAGTACATCTCCTGGGGTCATTCCAGAGCCAGAGATACCTCCTGCCATAGCCAGGAAATCTTCCAAAAGAAGGAAGACATCAAAAACAAAGTCGGGAATCCTATTCTCTCTGTGCTGGAGAGGAGAAAGCAATATGAAATCTATGTCTCTCTAGTTCAGCTCTACTAACCTTTCTCAAGTGAAGTGTGCACTCTGGGCTCTGAGAAGTAACTATACCATGAGTGAGTTCTTTAGTCTGAATTATGTAGAATGTCTGAGTTTCTACATCTTGAGATGCTGTTTCTCTAGATATCATTTACTTTAATGCAAGTCCTCCCACTTTCCATCTTTTTATTTAAATGGATGCTTCATAGAGGGTGGGCTGCCTACTCCCTGCCGTTCTACTCTGCTGATTCCAAACATAGGACAATTGCTTCAGTTTACATTCACATCTTAGCACTTACAATTCCTTCTTTCTCTATTCCTGATAAGGCAGTTCCCTTCATTCCTACAAGTGAGTGCTCCATGCAGAAGCCACCCCAAACTCACATTCTCTCTTTTTGTGTGTGTTTTGACTATCAATGAAGTCTTGAAACAAGAATGCAAATCTTCCAAAATTATTCTTCCAAAACTGGATTTCCAATTTTATATAAATGATGTCATTTTTAATTCTACAAAAAAGCTTATTAATATTTTAATGAGATTGTATTGAATCTATCACTGGGTTTAGAATAAATTATCACTGATATATTTTTATTTATGATTTTAATTTTTGCTTATATTGTAGTTTTTTAATTTCTTCCAGTCACATTTTAAAATATTTTTGTAGGATATTTCTAAATTTATTAAACCCATTTCTAATAATTTACTTTTTATCATGTGTAGGTATAAATATACTGTTCTTTCATTTATCAATATTCTAGTTGAGACATAAAAATAAAATGATAATTTTATATATTGAGCATATACCAATATTTTTTAATTTATATATGATTGTTTTAAAATAACATTTGTTAGTTCTACTAAGACTTTGAAGATTCCTTCAGAGTTCCTAAAGCTATGATCATGTTCATAGATCATTACAGGAAATCACATCTAGTCAAACTGCAGAGGACAAATTTCAGGGAGTTCCCAGCCCCAGTGAATAAATCTGCAACATAATAGGCTCAGATAACGTAATAGAAGAGGGGCTGGAAAGACTTTAAGAGCCAGAGGACAAGACTATCTTCTCTGTCCTTTACAAATAACAGGGAAGTGACATCCATCATAGTCCACTGACATGTCTGCCTAGACAAGACCTGAATAGTGCCATCAAGAGACATGCTAATGTGGCAAAAGGAAATCTCATGGGACCCTGTCCTAGACAAAGAAATATATGTAACTAAAGATGGCTGAAAGGAGAGAACCATCTACCCGAGGGTGAGTCTTAAACATCAGATGATTATCCCTGAAAACATATAAATGGACTCTGCAGGATATATATGTTATATGTTAGTGTGTGTGCATGTTTGCATGTGTGAGATGAAAGAAAAAGAAGCCATGGATTTGAAGGGGAACGGATGGGGAATAGGAGGGGCTGGAGGAGAAGAAAGAGAGGAAATAATGTTATATTTTATTTATTATCATTATTTATTTATTTTATTATGAATAAAGTCAATAATTTTATCCATGTATCCCCTTGTTCAGACTCCCTTCCCCCTCCCGCCCCTCCTCATCACTCACTCTTCTTTCCATCACTTTATCTCCTCCCCAGCAAGGACAGGAGGTCCCCAGTCCCAAGGTGGCTTAGTTCAGCATCCACTCCAGGCAGATCCGCTTTCCTCATCCCAATATCAAGACTGGGTCAGGTGATCCTCTGGAGCTCCAAGGTGTTTCAGATCCCAAGCTGTACTTGGGTAGTGGTTTGCAACTTGGACATGCTTAGCTTTTTGTTTAAAGTCCACTAATGAGTAAGTACAACCCTTGCTTATCTTTCTGCATTTGTGATACCTCATTCAGGAGGATATTCTCCATATTTATCCATTTGCCTGCAAATTTTAGGATATCATTTTTTCTCACTGCTGGGTAGTACTCCATTGTGTGGATCTACCACAGTTTGTTAATCCATTTTTCAGTTGAGGGGCATCTAGGTTGTTTCCAGGTTCTTGCTATTACGAATAATGCTGCTATGAACATAACTGAGCTACTGCCTTTGGAATGTGAATGTGCATCTTTAGGGTATATGCCCATCAGTAGTATTGCTGGATCTTTAGGGTGATTGATTCCCAGTTTTCTGAGAAACTGCCATATTGCATTCCAGAGTGACTGAACAAGTTTACATTCCCACCAACAATGGAGGAGTGTTTCCCTTGCTCTGCACCCAAACATTTTAATTAGAAATAATATTTTTAAAATTTCAAATAAAGGAATAATAGAAAAATAGAAATAATTATGTCATCAAAAAATAAAATCTGTTCCTTTCATTTCTCTCTTGTCCACTTTCTCTGACTAGAACCTTTGAGATGAGGAAGCGAATCTAGAGAAAGCATTCAGTTTCCACCAATAGCAAGATGCTGAGCGAAGAACCCATTCTTCACCTTTAGTGTGATGGTGACTACAGGGTCGAGCTTTTATCACTAGCAAGATGTTAGCTACAGGTTCATCTTTTGAAATGCTATTCACCAAATGGTGTTTTCCCCTTTCTGTCGTCTGTAGAATGCCATACATTGTTAAGGGTTTTCTTTTCCTACATTGTCCAGGTTTGGCATAAGTATCATTTAGTCTTCTTTAAATTAGTTAGAAAGCAATAAATATTCCTATATATATCTTATTTTATGAAATTTTGTTTTCTCCTTAAACTTTCATACAAAATGTTTCAAAGAACCTTGCTTTTTCTTCATGAATATGTCTTTGACCAAAGTTTAATTTTTTAAATAGTTACGGAGAGCTTCATACCTATTAGTCTTCACTGTGTGTGTTTACTTCTCATTTCCTGTCCAGTCTCAGTCACTTTCTATCCTATTTTTCTTTAATTAGATGTTCTCATTAACAGTTTCACACTTGGGTATAATGCATTCTGATTATTTGAGACAAGGTCTGTCACTGGGCCTGAGACTGGCTGGTGGGTGAGCTCTAGCAGTTTGTCCACTTCCCTACTGGTGGAATCACAACCTGGGTTTTTACATGGGCACTGGAGTGAAACCCAGGTCCTCATGCTTGTGTGGCAAGAATTCGCTGAATGAATCACCTCCCTGCCCTTTTTTAATTCTTATGACACTTGAATATATTAGCTTTTAGGGGAATTTGTCAATTTCACCTGAGTATAAAAAGGTATAAAAAGAGCATCCTGTCTCCTCATGCTAGCCTGTTTGTGCTGGCTGACTGGGTAATGATATACTTAAACTTTACCCTTGATAATTGGTATTTTATATTTTCTCTATATTTTAACAATATTTTACTACTTTATCAGTTTTTACAAAGAACAAACTTGTAGCTCCTTCAGATTTCCCTCTATTGTTTATTTTCGATTTTGTTTGCTTTCAATTTCCTTTTCTCTGGTTTTATTTGCATTTGATTAGCATTTCTTCTTGAAATTCTTCAAATGGAAGCCTACTGATCTTAAAGCTGGGGAGCGTCTAACCTCACACATTCCTCTAATTATAGCTCTATCTGAGGCTCTAATGTTGCATATATTTTATTTCCATCCCACATAATTTCAAATAATTCTGATTTTTTTTATCATTTAGCAAACAGATTTTCTTACAAGTCTGTTGTCTGCCATGTCTGGTGGCGAGTGCTTGCAATCTCAGTAGTTTGGAGGTGGAGGCGGGGATGGAAGGGGTGGAGGTATGTGGCAGGTGGATTAGTAGTTCAAGTTTAACTACAGAAGAACTTTAAAACCAGCTGTCTTTAAAAAAAAAAAAAAGTTAATTTTTTCAATACTGAAATTTTTTTCAGATATCTTACGACCAAATTTTAAATTATTTTCCTTATAATCATGAATCTGTAATACTTTAATATCTTGATTTTATTGGGACACTGAATCCCCAGCATATGATCTATTTGGGTGTCTGATCTGTGTGTGCTTGAAATGAAAAACACATTCTCCCCATGATGGGAATTGTTCTAAAAATGAGATCTGTTTGTTACAGCTGGCAGTCTCCGTCAAATCTTCTCCATATTTTCTGAGAGCTCCATTAATTACAGAGAGCAATGCTGGGAATCTTTAACTAGATGTAGAAATGCCCATTTTTCCTTTGCAAACTTCCTGAATTCTGCTCACTTGTGTTACAATTTATAACTGTTTTGTCTTACACAATGAAGTAGCCCCTATTTCCATTGTCTCTCCATTCTTGTTAATTCTCTTTGACTATACCCCTCTTTTCTGATATTGATCTAAATTTCTTACACTTATTGTTTGTGTTATAAATCTTTTTTTCAATTCATTTACTTTCAACCACTTTTGAATTAAAATTCATCTCTTTTCTTTTTAGAGATATTATATTTTAACTTTGTAACCACTTTAGTATGAGGACAGTATGTTAGTGTTTCTGGAAACCAGAAGAGGGCATTGGTATCCCTGGGGTTGGAGATACAGGCAGTTGTTAACAGCCAGAACATGTATTCTGGGATGTAGATTTGATCCTCTGGAAGAACAATATTCACTTTCAACTGCTGAGCCATATCTCCAAAAAGAAACCTCATTTAGGAGGAGTTTCCTAAATTCAGCATACAGTTAGATTTACATTTTTAAATCCAGTTTGATAACATGTTTTTTATTGGAATGCACAGTAAGTTCATTTTTACTTATAATTATGAACATGTCTTACCTGTAAGTCTATTTGTTTGCTACTTATTTTCTAGTACTCTCTCTTCTTTTCCTTTTCCAATATATTTCTTTCTTCTTTCCTGTATATCTTGAGGCAATGCAGTAATGCACTTTATTGGGGGGTTTGTGTGTGTGTGTGTGTTTGTGTGTGTGTGTGTGAGAGAGAGAGAGAAAGAGAAAGTTTCATTTTAATTCTAATTATGCTGCCTCTTTTAGTTGTCTCTTTACTTACATTGCAATTAGTTTTTAGGTTTTGTAACATATGTCTTTAACATATGTAACACAGCCTATATACAATTACTTTAGTACAATAGCACATAAAGCAGAAGAAAATTGCAACAAAAGCAGTTTTACCTGTGACTCTCAAACAATGTACTATTGTTGCATAATTTACAGCCTCATGTTATAATACCACTATGAAAGGAGGGCGCAATGTTTATTTTAATTGGTGTATTAGTCAGGGTTTCTATTGCTGTGATAAAACACAGTGGCCAAAAGCAACTTGAGGGAGGAACAGGTTTGTTTCAGCTTAGAACTCTCAGATCACTTCATCATGGAGGGAATCTGGGACAGGAACTGAAGACAGGAAGGAACCTGAGGCAAGACTGAATCAGAAGCCATAGAGGCTACTGACTGGGATGCCGTCCCCTGCTCCTTCTCAGGCTGCTCTCTTATACAATCAAGAACCACCCGCTCAGTGGTGACACTTTCTTTTTTTTTATTTTCTGATGTCTACTTCTTCTAGATGAGTTTGCTTCTAATTGTTCTAGAGCTTTCAAGCTGTTCTGTTAAGTCTCTTGTGTAAGATTTCTCTAGGTTTTTCTTTTTTTTTCTTTCTTCTTTTATTTTATTATTATGAACAAAGAAGTCACACTTTTTATCCTTGTATATCCTTATTCAAGTTCCCTTCCCCCTCCCACCACAACAGGTCATTCTCTCTTCTCCACAACTCCCGATCCTCTCCCTGGGCAGGCAGCAGGCAGTCCCAAGGTCTCACTGTCCCAATATTGCTTAGTTCAGACTCCACTCCTGGCAGATCCAGTTTTCTCCCCCTTCCCTCAAGAGTGAGTCAGGTGTTCCTCTAGGGGGAGTGGGATCCAAGGAGTCAGTCCAAGGTTTGCAGCTTGGAAATGCTTTGCTTCATTCTTGTTTGCTTGTTTGTTTGTTTGTTTGTTTAGAGTCCACTAATGAGTGAGTACATCCCCTATTTATCTTTATGGGTTTGTGATACCTCACTCAAGAAGATATTCTCCAAATCCATCCATTTGCCTGCAAATTTTAGGAAATCATTTTTTCTTACTGCTGAGTAGTACTCCATTGTGAACATGTACCACAGTTTGTTAATCCATTCTTCAGTGGAGGGACATCTAGGTTGTTTCCAGGATCTTGCTATTACAAATAACGCTGCTATGAACATAGTTGAGCTAATGCCTTTGGAGTGTGACTGTGCATCTTTAGGGTATACACCCAGAAGTGGAATTGCTGGGGCCTTGGGGAGATTGATTCTCAATTTTCTGTGAAACCGCCATACTGCATTCCAAAGTGGCTGAACCAGCTTACACTCCCACCAACAATGGAGGAGTGTTCCCCTTGTTCTGCATCTCCAGCATAGGCTGTCCTCTGTGTCTTTTATCTTAGCCAATCTAAAAGGTGTTAGGTGGTATCTCAAAGTTGTTTTGATTTGCATTTCTCTGATGGCTAAAGATGATGATGAGTACTTTTTCAGGTGCCTTTTGGCCATTTGTAATTCTTCTGCTGAGAATTCTCTTTTTAGATCTGTACCCCATTTTTTGATTGGGTTATTCAAAGTTTTGGACTCTAGATTCTTGAGTTCTTTATATATCTTAGAGATCAGTCCTCTATCACTTGTAGGGTTGGTGAAGATCTTTTCCCATTCTGTAGGTTGGCATTTTGTCCTAGTGACAGTATCCTTGGCTTTACAGAAGCTTCTTAGTTTCAGGAAATCCCCCTTTTTGATTTTTGATTTTAGTGCCTGTGCCACTGGTATTATATTTAGGAAGTGGTCGCCTGTGCCAATTCGTAGAAGTGTATTTCCCACTTTCTTTTCTATCAAGTTTAAAGTGGCTGGGTTTATGTTGAGGTCTTTGATCCACTTGGATTTGAGTTTTGTGCAGGGTGACAGGTAGATCTATTTGCATTTTTCTACACACTTCCATCCAGCTATGCCAACACCATTAGTTAAATATACTATCTGTTTTCCATTGAATGTTTTGGGCCTCTTTGTCAAAGATCAGGTGTTCATAGGTTTTTGGGTTAATGTCTGGATCCTCAATTCTATTCCATTGATCCACAAGTCTGTTTTTATGCCAGTACCATGCTGTTTTTATTACTGTAGCTCTATAGTATAACTTGAAGTCTGGGATGGTGATACCTCCTGAGGTTCTTTTGTTGAGCAAAATTGTTTTGGCAATCCTGGCTTTTCTGTTATTCCAAATGAAATTGAGTATTGTTCTATCAAAGTCCAAAAAATATTGTGTTGGGATTTTGATGGGCAGCACATTGAATCTGTAGATTGCTTTTGGTAGAATTGCCATTTTTTACTATGTTGATCCTACCTATCCAGGAACATGGGAGAGCTTTCCATTTTCTGATATCCTCTTTAATTTTTTTCTTTAGTTATTTAAAATTTTTGTCAAATAGATCTGTTTCTACAGTCTGCTGGGCCTTCCCACATGAATCATTAATAAGGACAATATTCCAAAGTCTTGCTTGAGGCCAGTCTTATGGAGGCATTTTTTTCCAATTAAGATTCCTTTTTTCATGGGACAGATAGATGGTAGGAGTCAAAGGAGTAATAGAGCTGCTGTGAGATTGTATCTTCAAGAGATGTCAGAAGCTACACTCACAAAATCTCACCAACATGGCTGCTTAAATATAACCAAACAAGAATGACACCAATACACATGCTGACATGAAAGAAGAGAATCTCAGGAAGCCTCAACCTTCAACAAGCCTGCAGGCAACTAAGAATATGGAGAGAGGGCTAAACAGTCTTCCTCAGGGCTGAGCACACCGATTGATTATCCAGTAGCAAATGGAAAGCCTTGAGAACATAGACATGCAAGTAGAACTCTACAAACTGATCAGGTTATGTGTTTAGTTATATATACACATACGTAGCAATAGTTAATAAAAGTGTTACAAATTTGAAAGTAGATGGGATGTTGGGAGGTTGGAAGGAGGAAAAGGAAGGGGAAAATGATGTAATTATATGATAATCGTGAAAAACAAGAAAGAAAGAAAATTGCCTCTTCTCAGATGGGTCTATGTTTGTGTCAAATTGACAAAAGCCAACTAGTATTTTTAGATACTGCCTTTTATGACATATTTCCCTAATTTATAGCTGCTTATACATCACCTTAATTCTGTTTTTTGAACCAAGTAAAAAATCTGAAGCTTTCTGTTTGAGTTCTACCTGATCCATATTGTGGAATGTAATGCATGTATGCACAGAAGGAACTGTATTGGTAGAGATTTTACCTAGCTTTGCTTCTTTAATTTTTAAAGCATATAATTTCTTTGAGTTTTTGTTCCTTTTGGATTTTCTACTGGACCTTCAAATAGTTGGATGTTCCTCAGAACATGCTTACTAACCTTCTAGGTGTCTCTCAATCCAACTGAGCTGACAATCAAAATTAAGTATTATAAGGTTCCCCTTCATCAACTTGGTACTCACACACATCTTCTTAAGCCAAAATATCCATGCCCTGGTCTTTAAAATATTCATATCCATCTCATAATTCAAAATGCAGTCCACCTCTAAGAGTTTCCATGGTCAGCATTTCGAGCACTGCCAAGATGTCAAAGTTCAATCTCTTTTAATACTCAAGAACATCTGTGAGCTGAGAACACCTGCAGAATTGAAGAAAAGTTTTACAATTCAATGCACAATGGTACAGCAAACATTTCCATATCAAAGGGTACAACAGAAAAATAGTAAAGAAGCATGGATCAATACAAGACTAAGATCTGGAAAGGGAAACAATGAATCTTGTAGTCCCACTCCCTGAACCCACTGCATAGGGCTACATGAAGGGCCTGAGTAGCTCTGTTCCTATGACCCTGCTGTTTGTATCCTGCATGGTTTCTCTCTTTTACACTGGTTCTGTTCATTGCATGTGGCTTTCCTCAGGAGACACTCACATTCCTAGCACCTCTGACTTCTTAAGTTCTCTATTATCATATAGTTTTCAAACACTGTGTTTCCAGGGGTTACCTGCAGGGATTCTATCTCTACAATACATTGGCTACCTTTCTATGTCTTCTCAACATTCTGGACAAAACACTCATGACTGTCATTTTTACATCCTGAATGCCTACAAAACCACATATACAATGTCTGTGGTAGATTAGTCAGTAAACAGGCACCTTTAGACCATAGACACACTGATATCTTAAATGTCTAGGCAGTTAAGTATGATGACACAAACCCTGGGTAAATGCTCCTAAGTTGTCCTGTGAGAGCAAGACATTCTAGAGGTGCTGTCTTCTCAAGTTAGTCTTTAGAATGACTTTGTTCTTCCATATCATTGACCTCACATTGGATAGCTGGATGGTGTCTGGCCAAGACTTAAGATTCCCTTGTGGAATCATTTCTAGGTGCAGGGAACTTTGGTTCTTTTTAATGGTGCTAATGTCTTCTTCACACAGTGTACAAGTATTCCACAATAAGGCTTCCTCAGCTTCGATTTTACCATAGCTTTTCTGGCCAAACTTCAAGTCTTTCAAGTGTTTCTGTTCTACTTTTGCCCCCTATTCTCACCGTAAACCTGACGAAAAGATGCTGCCAGTTACTACACCACAAGCTGAATGCTCAAATAGCTTGAAATTTTCTTAAGCATATTAATTATTGTGACCATTAGATGCAGACTCAATCAAAGTACCACAGCATAAAGTATTTACAAGAATGGAAACATGCGTGGGATGAAGGCCAAGTATTAATATGGACCACATTCCATTCTAGAATCTTAGAAGCACAGTCTTTACTGTTCACATTTCTACCCATGTTTGTATCTGAGCCACACAGGAATAACCCCCACACCTCTCGCATCCATTGTCTATTAGTTTGTGTTTTACACCAATGTGACAAAACATTTGGCATTTCAGGGGGGCAATTAAAGAGAGGAAATTTTTATTTTAGCTCTGTTGTAGATTTTAGTCCCTAATCACTAGGTGATTAATTTGATTCTGGAACCATGATGAATGCACAGTAGTGCTAACAGGAAAAGCTGGAGGTGGACACTGTCGAACTTGTGGCAGAGAAGAAACAGGAAATTGGCAAGGGTTCAAGTATAACTTCAAAGACATGCCCATACTGAGCCACTTTATTCAATCAGGCCCCACCTTCCAGTTTCCTCCATCTCCTGATAATCTGTTCTGATATGATTCCCTTATTGTTTTAAGGGATTGACTAAGTCAAAGTCTTCATGATCTACCCATCCCACAGATACACCCAGAAAGATACTTTAGTAATCTGTGAGGTGTCCCTCTATCTAATCAACATTAACCACCACTCTCTTGAGAGCTTGTTTGGAGGTGATAGCAGGAGGCATATTTACATAAATACCCTTGGTTGAAGACTTTAACCAAGTTCACAGCTTCAAGAGAGATGTATGTGAAACAGGAATGACAGAAAGGGACACTTGCCTATCCAACCAAATCAGTTGAACCAAGCCTTGTGATCAATAGGGTGTAGTAACAGATGTCACAATCATATTACTCTTACATCTACTACCACATTCTTATATTCACCAGAAATAAATGAATAAACCTACTGACTCTTAGGATTGGAGAGAATATTGAAGAATAACATCATAGTGATCACTGAGAAAGTTGGGCCTCAGAAATGTTGGAATAATATCATTAAAAAGCACAAAGCTCTTCTATTTCTCAACATCTACATTACGCTGAGCATTGTCTTTATATACTCACTACTTGACCTAGCTGCCAGGTGGCATGCAGCACTGCATATTAAAAATTCAGCAGAGAATACCCCATACCCCATGCCCTATAGCCCTGGGTGGGCAGAATGCTGCCAAATGCACCAACCAGCACCATCAGTGCCAGGTGGCTGGCCACTATAACTATCTCTTTGTGATGAGGGAGCATGCCCCAGCCCAGTGTCACATTGACCTGAGTGAGACAAGGAGACCCACACACAGGTCTGGGGCTGTGTACTCCAGGGTTCAAGGAAAAAACATGGGCCCACCTGGTACCTTGCAGCCCCAGCCAAGTGGGCACTACTAGAGTGAGCTGAAATATGGTATGGTGTTGACGGGGCGGGGGGGTGTTCAGGTCCTTTAGGCAGAGGCATACCCTGAGAATGGAAGCATGGGAGACCTAGCCACACCCCTCATCTGCTAAATAGTCATGGGCTAGGGAGAGATGTCCTTCCCTGCCCCACCCATTAAGGCATAAGGCATATGGGAGAGTAGACTCTGCAGTTACGAGAGTGGATGAGCAGTAGCTGCCTCTTACAAGCTGCAACACTCTGGAGAACAGGCCCTACAGTTCTCCAGGGTAGCACAATAGAGCCAGTCCTGTTAGTGGGGCTGGGGTGAGCCAGCCAAGGAGTTTTGAACATGGGAGAGCTGCCCCCATTTCTCATCTGTCCTGTGCTGGCATGGGTGGGGGAAGATGACCTGCCTCCTGCCCATCAACACCTGAGGTAGGTGGGAGAACTGTCCCCGAGGTCACAAGAACTGGAGAGAGTCCTTGTACCTTGCCTGGACAACACAATAAACCTAACCCTATTGGTAGAGGTGTGAGTGAGTAAGCCCTGATGTAGTGAGCAAGAAAGAGATCTCCCCAGTAAGCATCTGTCATAAGATGCCATGAGTAGGGGGCAGTTGATCTCCTCCCTGCCCACTCCTGTCCTTCCTTGCCCCTCCCTATCAACCAATGCCTGAAGCAGATGCTTATAAGAGTTGGAGAACCAGACTGAAGTGATGGCATATGCCTTTAATCCCAGTATTTAGGAGGCAGAGGTAGACAGATCTTTGTGATTTCCAGGCTAGCCTGGTCTACTGAGCGAGTTCCAAAATAGGCTCCAAGGCTACACAGAGAAACATGGTTTCAAAAAACCAAATAAACAAAGGAGTGGGAGAGCCATTCCTGACCCTCACCACATGTAACACTCAGAAAAGTAGGTCTTGCACTTCTCCAAGGCAGCATGATAGAGCCAACCCTATTGTACAGGTGTGCGTGCGCCAGCCCAAAAAGTATAAGCATGGGAGAGCCATTACTCATCTATCTTGTGTCGAAATGAGTTGGGGAGAGCTTTGCCTCCCCCAATAAAAGTCTGGAGCAGATGGGCGAGCTGGTCATAAGAGTGGAAGAGCCAACCCTGTTAGCAAAGGTGAGCCAGCCCAAAGTTGTAAACATGGGAGAGCTGTTCTTATTTCTCATCTGTTGGAGAAATTCTCCAGCTTCCCAGACCCAGGGCTATAACTTGGCCCACCATAACATCACCCCATCTATGATCTGCTGAATCATGTGAAGGGACCAGACCTGCAGACTCAAACATGCAGAATTGTGGTGGAAATGCTCTTTGTATGCTGTAAATAAAGGGCTGGTTTGGCCTATGTAGAGCACCATAGAAGTGGGTGGAAATTCAGAGGAGAGGCAGGTAGGAGAAGGGTGGAATTAGTCGCCATCCGACCCCCGAAGGAGGAACATGTAAGAGATACAGGTGAGCCACGGGCAGAGCCAGGTGGCGGGTTGATTAGTAGAAATGGGTTGATTTAAGATGAAAGAGCTAGCTAGTAATGTGCTTAAGATATGGGCCAAAGAGTATAAAGTTAATATAAGCATATGATTTATTTCTTTGGGGGACAAAAGCTGCCATGGGTCTGAGTCCAAAACCTCCGGGCCCAAACGGGCTCAGGAAAACTTTCTAAGACACAGAATCTTCAGGGCAACAACAGGATATCCAAGAAGAGTCCTAGTGAGGGCCCAGTAGCCATAGTGTAGTAGAAACCAAAGGCCTGGAACCAAACCAATGAGTCTTTGCAGTGAACATTTGCAAGTGAACACATATGGACAAAGAGGTTTATGGCATGACTCACTGCGTCACACTGCATTGCCATGAGGAGATTTTTAATTTTTTCCCTCTTTTTCTTTTTACCTTTTTTTCTTTTTAGATTTTATTTGGAGTGGTGCAGGGCAGAGGGCCAACGTGAAGGGACAGGGAAATGATTGGGATCAAGATAATTGATGTAAAAGACACATGGAATGAAAAAATCAGAAGAGTGAATTTCTCTTCTTTCATACAGCACAAAATTCCTGTGCATCAGTTCTGAATAGCTCATATACTTCCATCATTTATTAGGAGACAGAAGATGAAGTCAAGCCATAATAAATAGATATTATCCCTGGGAGAGAATCTTTCCAAGAGAAGGAGTAACATGGCAAGTCCCTTAAATTTCTTCATCAGCACTAATTCTAAAAGTTGAAATTTGCAAAATATACTTTGAAATGAGGTCAATTACCAAGTGAAGTGTGTATGAAAATGCCACACAGAAATCTGCTAGTTTATAAGCTAATTAATTCAATTTTGAATCAGTCAATTTCTATGGTTTCTTAGAGTTTCTATTGCTACAATGAAATGCCATGAATAAAAATCAAATTGGGGAGAAAAAGGTTTATTTAGCTTACATTCCACATCATTGCTCAGCATTAAAGGAAGTCAAACAGACAAGGCGGCGCATGGAGACAGGAGCTAATGCAAAGGCCATAGAGGGAGCTGCTTTCTGGTTTGATCATCATAGCTTGTTCAACTTGCCTTTTATAGTACCCAGGACCAGCCCAGGTATAGCATCACCCAAAATGGGCTGGTTCCTCCCCCATCAATTCACTAATTAAGAAAATGTCCTACAGGCTCGCCTCTAGCCCGATCTTATTGAGGCATTTTCTTAATTGAGTTTCCCTCTACTCAACTGATTTTAGCTTGTGTCAAGCTGACATAAAACTATCCAGCAAAGATGCTTTGTGCCAGGGCTGTATCATCAATCCCTCAATACATGTTTGTTATGCAAATCTGCATGAGGAAATCAGAAGTAGTTGAAGAAACATAGGTTTACTTATTTTGCTACACATAGGAGTATGAATGACTCTAAGGAAGTTGCATCATTGACAGCTTATTCTACAGACTTGGGGAGTGAGGAAACTAAAACATCTTGTGAGTTTCAGGGAATTCCTGAGACTTATGAGTTGTTTACTTTCTGAGTCCTAAGGAACCTCCTTTAGAATGCTCCAAATACAAAGCTTATGTTTAGAATGGTATGTTTTAATTAAGAGGAAACGGTCACAGAAAAGATCCCCAGCACTCAGGTAAAAATAGTCAGGTGCAGTGGCACATGTTTGCAGTCTCACTGATGGGGAATCTCGTTAGCTATCCAGCCTAACTGAATTGGTGAACTTCAGGTTCAATGAGAAAGTATCTCAAAAACTGATGTGGCTTTCTGTAATAGTCCCCACCTGCTAGTCAGATGTTATAGAACTGACAATGGCATGCCCAGCCCCAATTAATACATCCACAGCACATCCCCCACACTTACACCTCAGAGGTCATTGAAGATGGGAGAGAAAATTACAAGAGCCAGAGGACCGGGGCATCTAGTGTGAGACTGTGTCTTCTATGTGGAACAGGGAAGTTATGCCAAGAACTATCTGTAATATGGCTGCTAAACTGAACAGTGATAACACCAGCTGGCACACACCATAGATGGGAAATCTCATGGGGTCCCACGCACAGGTGAAGTTATAAATGTGGCTAACAATAGGTGAGAGAGGGAGAATTTGTATTCCCCAGGGATGAACCCCATAAATGTTATCCAATGGCAAGTGCTCAGTCCTAAAACCTTATCCACACAAACAGCACTAAACAGATTTAACAAGGTTGTAGCATTGATATTTTTATTTGTATATGTCTGTTTGTATGTTTGTGTGTGTGTGTGTGTGTGTGTGTGTGTGTGTGTATAAAACAGTAATAATTAAAGCAAAAGAGACCATAAATGGGGGGTGGTGTCATAGAAAAGTGCTTGAGAAAAGAGATTGGGAAACAATTATAAGATAAAATAAAAGTTAAGTGGAGAGAACTGGAGGATAATATGTGATGTGATACCAAACTCTGGCTCATGAACAAGCATGTGCACTCAAAAGCACACATGTATGTACCACATGTACATACACCATGTGTGAACACACACACACACACACACACACACACACACACACACAAAGACCTTAAACAAATATTCAGGAGGGATTTTGACGGCATTTTTATTACATTACTGATATCACCCTCACCTCTTTCTGTCCCCTCATGTCCTCCTTTCCTTTGGCTACCCATCTCATTCTAGCCGTTGAAGGATCAACTTAGACTTAGTGCAGTTGCCATGAAAGGTTGAGAGGGCTACCACAGAATGCTGGACACACCCCAGAAATCTAAACCATCACATTACCCTGAGTTTAAAGGAACTCTTCCTGGGATGGGGATCCAAACATTATTAAATCCAAAGAAAGTAAGTTGAGAGTAAAATAATATAAAAAGATGATGGTGAATCATGAGTCCTACCTTGAATGAGCACACTCCTCAGATTTTCTAGTTACAGATAGAATCGATATTCTTGTGTTGCTATATGTGTTTCTAAGACATACAATGAAAAATATAAATAAGTGCAAACAAGTCAGGCTAGTCATTCAACCACATCCTATTGATCTTTATGTGACTAGAATTTAATGAAAAATCTATTTGTGTTAAATGTCACTTCTTCCAAAGACTGTGATTGGTACTATTGATGGATTTGTGGCTTCTTATCGGTCTCCTCTTCCTGCTCTTCCTAATAAAGGAAGGGTAAAGGTCCTTTGCCACATGGTTTCAACCTGCATCTCCAGCCTTGCTTAAACCGTGTCATTTCAGATCACAACACTCACTCAGAATTCCAGAGTCCTCCCCCATTCTCCCAGGCAGAAGGCATTCTGGAATTAATACACATCTTGCTAAAACAATCTATGATTAGAAATTGTGCAACCTGACAGCAAAGCCTCATTCATGTTAACATGTCCCAGCAGCTTCAATCTGAAATAATTAATATACAGTAACCTACATATATTTCAAATACACAATTTAATAAATTTTGAGTAATATACACATTAAAAATACAAATTATATATGAAACTTTTACACCAACCAAAAATGAATAAATCCAGTAAGGTTTATCCATGCTCTTTGGCCATTCCTCTCCTTGTCTCCATATTGACCAGTAATTCTAATCGCCACCACCTGTACAGATCAGAGTGCATTTTCTAGAATGTTATGCAATATAAACAAATATGTTCTTTTTTACTCAGCAGAAATATGGAGGTTTTCTTTATATATCTTTTAGTAAACTTGTATATACATTTTTGCTAGACTTTCTTAGTTACACAGGTTAAGTGATCAACATGACAAGACATAGTTCCTCCAAATGGTTCATTTTATATCATTATCCTATTAATTGCATGATAGGGCTGAGGATGTGACTCAGCAGAGTGCTTGTCTGGCATGCACAAAGCTCTGGACTTAATTTCTAGCATCTCAAACCATGAAATTCCATAACATACCATGGGTATGGCTGTAGCCATAAGTTTTTCCATCCCATCTAGGCCTGTGGTCTGGACAAATCTCTCTCACTTAAGGTCCTGCAAGTGCTTATAAAATACTCAGAGGCTTATATTAATTACAAACTGTTTGGCCTATAGGTCATGCTCATTACCAGCTAGCTCTTATTATTTAACACAGCCCATTTTTATTAATCTACGTCTTGCCATGTGGCTCCATGGCATTACCTACCTGCTCCCCAGAAGTCAACAGCATCTGCTCTCAAATCAATCTTTTTTCTGCCCCCCACTATGCTTGGATTTCTGGCCTGGCTGTAAGCTGTCTTACCATAGGGTAGAACAGCTTCTTTATTAACCAATGGAAGCATCATACATTCAAAATGTATAGAAAGTCATCCCACATTATGTGGTAGCACATGTCTGTGATCCAGCATTGGAGAGTATCACAAGTTCAAAGTCATCGTTGGTTGTTTAAGGCCAGGCTGGTGGGATACATGAGGCAGCAACAAGAGAAAAAGACAAAGCAAACAAAACTAGCAGTGCACGATGGTCCAAAATGTCTCCTGCTGTCATGAGCATTTGCTATCATTTCTTCTTTGATCTGAGCCCTTTTGCAGTGCACACAGTGGAATAACACTGCGGTTTTGATTTATACATCGCCAATAATTAACAGAATGTATTGATCACCTGGAGATGAACTCTTGAGGACCTTCTTTCATCTTTTGCTCGTGTTTCTTATCAGTTTGTCTTTGTTTTCATCTGGAGGAGTTTTAGTAGACCAAAATGTGATTCCATTTTATTTATGTAATGTTTTTTTGAGCATTTGGACTTTCACACAATGTGCCCAGATAACATTCACATCCCAGTCCTCCGAAGTCCACTACCTACCTTGTGACCTCCCTCAAAACAAAAGAAAAAGAAGAAAAAAAGATAGAAAGAAAGAAAAATTCGATTTGTGTTACAGAAATATTCACTGGAGCATGGTCAAAATCACAGTTGCTGGCCCCTTAAAGAGACTGAGTCCTTCCCCACACTCACCTCACACCACCAGAAGCCATCAATCCTGAGAACATTCCAGCTTTATCCACTCCTTTCCCTCATCCAAGCCACCTCTCCATCTTCCTAATGTGGATTTGCATGAGTAGAAATATACAGCATTTCTACGCTCTCATTTGTCAAGACTTTTCCTTTATTGTTAGTGTTGTTTGAATCCCGTTCAAGAAATCTCCTCACAGTTTATAAGGACATTTTATTTCATTTCAGTCTTTATTGTTTACCATTGGTGTTCATCCCTGCAATTCATCTGGTATTGATCATCTTTGTTTCTTTCTATTATTTGTTATTTCTGCTTGCCTTACTATTTAAAGTCATCATTTCTGATTTTCCTGTAGGTGTCAGCCACCGGTCTGACTCCATATGGCTATTTGTGATCCTATCTTTAGTCCATGTGTTGCTAATCTGTTTAATATGCTAGTTTACATAAATTTTAGTATTAACACATTGCACTGAGGTGTTGTTTATCTTGATTGCTGAGCCACTTATATTTGAGATCCATGTATGTCCCTCCTTTGTCTCATCCAAGTCTCTTCTCTCACTCTGCACCCAAACTGGAGCATTGGAGGTGTGCTGTCTGATAACAAAGTTGCAATGTCCTTGTATCTCAGACACTCTCAGGTGGAGACCTTCTTGTCTTCTTTTGATTCTGTGAATATACACCTGTAGCTGCACCTCTGCCCCACCATGGTAAGGATGTGCTTTGTGAAGGTTCTATACTCTACATACACCCCTGCAGTGATAATCTGTTATGCCCACCTGGGTAGTCCTTAAATCACTATCTGCCCAACAGAGGCTATGTTAACTCTTTAGTGCATTGTCCTTGCAAAACACCATTGCCTCAGACTAAACCCCTGTTTGTTCTAGCTATTGTTTAAAATAGCAGCACCACAGAGCACTCACAGTTAAACTAATGACACAATAATGGCTGGGGAGCCATGTCCAGACAGGTCTTCACTTTTTCCATTGTCCTCCCTCAAATCACCATCACACAGCTTGAAAAAAAATGTGTCAAGCAGATCCCATTCCCTACCTTCTGCTGCTGAGGAATTTAATTTCTGCCTGCAGTTGAAGCACTCAGAGCTTAACAGAGGTTTAAGTTCAGGAGGTCTGCCTTCCAGCTACAATTGCATGCTCAGAGAAAAGACAATGGCACAGGTCAATCCCCCCACCGCTTCTTGAAATCTGTTCTTTCTGGTTCTCTGCTTCAGCCTTGCAGCCAGATTCCTCTGTTCCTCCTCATTGATTTAGATGGTTTACTTGGGGCCATTGGCGGTTTGTCAGAAGCAAAACAGCCGACGTATGGGCCACTTGCTGGGTAATGCCAAGAACTGTGGTGTAAGCTGTGGCTTTTTTCTTGTAGCAATTTCATTCCATTCCTGTCCGTATACCCTGATTAAATACAGTTCAGCCTCAGCACACCAGGTTACAGCTGGTACACAAAGCAACCAAGATCCCCCGATCAGCAAATGCTTCTACACAGTCTACCGCCTTTCCTCTGAAGCCCTGAGTTCCATCCTTCTGATCCTGACGCTTGCCCACTCGGTTTTAAAATTCAGACAGACTGTTTGCTTTTCAAAAACTGAATTCTGCCCCCAGCGCTGCCACACTTCCCTTGGTGTCTCTTTGAAAATCCCTTCGCCACCTTTACTCTCCACAGAGGTCTCATTAGGATGCCTGTAACCCTCCCTCGCCCCCCCTTCAAAATCCAGCTCAATGGTTCCACAGCTAAACTATCAGCTCTGGGCATTTAGGTTAAAGACACAGACACCCGTGGTTCCCAATCGCCTATGAGGTGGTTCAAATGTAAATCTCTGACTATCTTTTCCCACCTTTGGAGACCAAGGGGTTCCATTTTAATGAATCTAAAACTGGGAAAGGTCTTTGAGAATCATTGATTAAAAGAGGGGACAATCAAGCCAGCTAAATTCCAGCATGGATGGGGGTGGGGGAACTCATGAAGTCCCACCTAACTGAAGCACTATTGGCAGCTGATGGCTGCTGAGGAAGGGAGCATCCTTTTTCTTCAAGCACACAGAGCCAAGGCTGCCTACGATCCAGTAGATGATCCTACACCATGAGCATGCTGGCACCACTAAGTGGACTCAGTGCATTTAAAAAGTGAACAGGGGCTGGAGAGATGACTCAGCAGTTAAGAGCACTGACTGCTCTTCCAGAGGACTGGGGTTCAATTCCCAGCAACCACATGGCAGCTCACAACTGTCTGTATTTCCAGTTCCAGGCAAAAAAGTAAATAAAAATAAAGTTTTAAAAAGTGAACACATAGAGTTGGAAGGGAAAAGTAGTCTGTGGGATAGGGGAGGGAGAAGAGGTGGGTTTTATTAAAACACATTAGATTCATGTGTTAATTTTTCAATAAAAACTTGAAAACTATTTTTAAAAGAAGAGGCTTTCTCCTATCCCCTCAGATCTAGCTAGGGCTAAAGTCCTATAAAGTGTTGTTAATGCCATTAGGAATTAGTTTATGATCCCAAAGCTTTGTCTTGATTAGCCTTAGAAAAAAATGGACTTTCTGTGTATCAATATAAGGGACCTGTATTTTCCTTTGCTGACTGTATTCCTCTCTAAACTCGGAAGCAGCTCATCTGCACGTGTGAGCACAGGCCCTCTTGCTGCTCCAGCACCCTGTTCGGCTCTCAGTAGCAATACCAATATCATCAGCAAGAGGGATTAATATGCTCTGAACATCATGGGGGTCACCACAAGCCTCTCTGTCTCTGTCTCCTTTGTCAGAGACAAATATTGCTGATCTAATTATAGGATATCAGTCCTGACAACCCAACTGCAGCCTTTTTCACTCTTGATCTCTTTTCTGCTTGTGATCCAGTCACTTGAATTCTTGTCTTAATTGATCTCAATGCCTGGTCATCCTGTTTCTTTCCCTGTGTGAACAGTATGCCAGCTGCTGTAGAGAGTGGCCAGCTCAGATTTGACCTTGCACTCCCTATCTCTGATTTCTAATACTTATCTCTTCTATTTTCTGGACTGGACTCCCCACCTATACTGAATGTGTGCCTACTTATCATCTTTCATGTACATCATTGTCGGTCCTTGGATCTACCCATAGCCTAGTCAGGTTGGTTTCTTCCCTGCTACTTGACTCGCTGCTGACATTTGTCCCAGGTCTCTGTGTCTCTCAGCTCAGCATATTGCTGGACTTGACAGTTATACTTACATAGCAATGTGAGCAACCATAAAAGAGAATCGGGGGCAGGGAAGACAAACGGGAACTATTAGGACACCAATTTAACACGGAGAAGGGGATTTATGGGGAGGTACACATAATCAGGCCTCCAAAAGAGGGAAAGTAAGGGAATTTAAAGGACTTCAAGATAAAGGATCCTGGATATAGGACTTCCATGCTAATAACTGGCTGCTGATTATCATCTTCTTTGACCTCTGTCTTCTGCATCATGTTGCCAGTTCTTCCTCGATGCAGAACCATCTACAAAAGCAAACTATGTTCACCTCCTTTGCTGGCATCATGACGAAGAAAAAACACAATCCTTCTCCCTAGTTCCAGAAAGAAAATTCTACCAGGTTCTACGATTGGCCAGGATGCATCCTCTGCCATTCACCGAATAGTGAGGTTGTGGCAAGGGACCCACATAGGACATTGTCCTTGTAACTTATAGCCCTTACTAGAACCAACATCTCAGACATTAAAAACAAAACAAAAGAAGGTTCTTCAAGTGAAAAGAGAACTTGTGTTTAGGTCAGGGAAAAAACTATAAGCTCTTTCTCCAAAAAATACATCTGCTGTCTATATTCTTGCAGAATTAATTTCTTTCAAATATAGAAGTGAGATAATTTTAACAACAACAAAAAACAAAAGACCCAAAGCTAAAATTTCTGGGAACCATTGTGTTACTAAAAGTTAAGTATAATATTACTATTTTAGTTATAACATTTTCTATCCTAGGAACTCTAGAAGAATTACCATGCATGTTTTTCTCTTCTGGCTCTAACCCAAGTCTTGACACCATTTTCCTAATAGTTACTCTATTCATGACCATCAATAGTCTACCTATTCTATGAATCTATCATTTATACAATCAGAATATTAAACTGAACAGCTTGGCAGCTCTTTACTACTTGTAAAGGACAAATGCTGTGAGTTCTGGACTATTCAGATAGGCTCTGCATTAGACGCACAATAGAAGTCTTACTAATGTATATGTGTGATGGTGGGGAGGTGATTTTCTGGTTTTTCAAACTTAACACTAACTAAATTGCTTGACTTTTCTTTTTATATCTATATGCAAAGGTACCAGGAAGAGTAAGTAGATGCTCCATTTTAGTGAAAAGCTCTTGGACAGATAGATTCCATCAAGAGAGAACCTTGGGGACAGATCTCCACTATTTCATTTTCAGTTAAAATACTGAGACATTGAGTTCTTTATATATATTAGAGATCAGTCCTCTATCACTTGTAGGGTTGGTGAAAATCTTTTCCCATTCTGTAGGCTGTCGTTTGTCCTATTGACAGTGTCCTTGGCTTTACAGAAACTTCTCAGTTTCATGAGGTCCCATTTATTGATTGTTGTTCTTAGAGTCTGTGCCACTGGTGTTATATTTAGGAAGTGGTTGCCTGTGTCAATTTGTTGGAGGGTATTTTCCACTTTCTTTTCTATCAAGTTCAGAGTGGCTGGATTTAAGTTGAGGTTTTGATCCACTTATATTGGGATGTTGGGACCTTGGGACTTCCTGATCTTGCTGGGGAGGAGATGGGGAGATGTGGAGAAGAGAGTGTGACTGGAGGGGGTGGGAGGGAGAAGGGACCTTGAACAAGGATATACACAGATAGAAAATGTGACTTTATTCATAATAATAAAAAAGACACAAAAAGAAAACATTCATATTAGAAAGCAAAAAAAAAAAATATTACTGAGGGATAGTTACTGTTTCCTTCACATTCTAATGCAGCTCCCAAACAGAACTCCGGAAGTTTCTTGCCCACCAACAGTGTAAGCAGTACTGATTTACATCTGGGTTTCTGAGAGCTGCCCATGGGGCTACTTCTCATTCACCTGAAAAGTTACCTTGCTTCATTTTTAAAATACTGTTTGAAAACTGGCCACTTTGGATATGCTGGCAGTGACATATGCTGATGCAAGCTTAAGACTAGATGGTAGGGGATTTTTTCTTTTTCTTTTCCTTGGGACAAGGCTAGGTAGCCATTGACAGCATCAAACCCTAGCCATCTGCCAGGAAATTCAAGATAGAAAGGAAAGGGAATGTATGTTTATAACTCCAGAAGTACTTGGTAGGAAGACTTTATGCCATCCCTTTTGCAATTTATGTTTTCAAAGACCATAACAAATATAGGATAAAGGAAGGAAAACCATATGACATCATCACTAGAAAGTAAGCTTTTCTCTATTTCTGCCGTTTTTCCACTTAAAGAACAACTTTTTCTCAAATAGTTTAAGGAATTCTGGACAATATTTTGCACAGGTTCAGTTATTGTATACCCACTATAGTCTCTCTGTCTCTCTCTGTCTCTCTGTCTCTGTCTCTCTCTCTGTCTCTCTGTCTCTCTCTCTGTCTCTATCTCTCTATCTATCTCTCTCTCTGCTAGCAAATGCCTCTGGTGTTTCCCATGGAGTATTGGCTATTGTTATATACTGCATCATTTCTGTACCCCTTTCTCCAAGGTCTCAGAAGTCAACTCATGATAATGATATTATGCATGAAATTATAGAACCTATATGTAAAAAATCACTCTTTCTGACTGGGCCAATTTTCCTCATGATACATTTGTGGTTCTTCCTATGACATTAAGCCTTTCTAGAGACACCTTGTGTTATGATCTTCCAGATGGAACCAGATTCGTCTCAATCTGAGGGTGAATACAGTAGCCACAGGCTGAGAAAACAATATTCCTGGTACACGGTTGTGACTATCTTCCAAAATTCTTAGAATTGTCTTGATAAAAATAAAAATCTAAATATCAGAATATTTCTATCACCAATATATATGCACACATACAATAGTATATATATACATATATACATATGGATATACATATATTAGCTTTGACATGCCACATACCAGACAAGAAATGGGCATAATATTGAATACAATAAGAAAACATGCTTCCACTTGAACAGTGAAGAGACAAACAGACTTATACAGTACTACTTGTAAGACTGTAATAAGTGCTTCTGAAACTTATATTCTAAGTATAACAGTGATCCTAAGTCTCAGATAAACACTGATTGGTGATGGATAATAGAAAAAAAGAAACTTCAGTTATAGATAAGGTATTGGAGTAGCCATGTTCTCTTAAAAAATGGAACTGATAGAAAGAAAATATATAAATCAGATTTTTAGTTTGGCTTACAGAATATGATCTGGGTAGTCCAATGTTTGTCCTACACTGGATTGGCTGAAAGTTGGGTAGTTATTCACTCCATAAAACTGGATATCTAATCAGTCCTAATATGATGCTAAATGTCTGAGGATTCCTGGAGCTATTGGTCTTTGGTCTACATTGAAATTGTAGTTCTAGCACCAGTGAAGAATAGGTTCAGCAGCATGATAGATGAGCTTGCCAGCAAGAATGAGGACAAGCAGGCAAAAAGCAAAGTTTCCTCCTTCTATATCCTTTTATCTGGGCTGCCACCAGAAGGGGCCACCCCTACCTAAGGCGGGTTTTCCTGCTTCAAGTAACCAGAACAACAACAACAAAATGCCTCAGCAGATTGCTATTCCAGATGCAGTCACTCTCGCAACCAAGATCAGCCATCACAGGCATCTTCACATGCCACACTGTGTCCTGTGTCCTCTCAGCAACAGAGAAATACTGAAGGATTCTAAGAAGGGAGAAGCTGCCATGGAAAAGAGTAGAAGTCAGCTTGAAGAGATGGCTGTGCAGAGCAAAGGATACCAGACAAACTGGGCTAAAACTGAAACACTAAAGTAGCTAGGGAAGTCCAGAACAGTCCAAATTAAGAATCTCAGACACCTGTGCTGACCTCTGTAGCTTCCTTTGCAGAGCTATGAGCCATCACTTTGTGGTCCAAACTGAGCTACAGTTAAAAGCTCTTTGCTGGCTACCCAGAAAAAGCAAAAAAACGACTATCAAAGAAGGTTGTATAGAGCCCTCCTAAGGTTTGTTTGCTTGCTTATTTTTTTAATAGTTATGAAGAGATAGCTTATTGGTAAAGATCACTTGTTGCTCTTGCTGAGGACTTGAGTTCCATCCTCCACATTCACATTGTGGCTTCCAACATCTTTAATTTCAGTTCCAGGGGATCTGATGGCCTTTTCTGGACTCTGAGGGCACTGCCTATATGTAGTGAACAAAAATACAGGCAGAAACTTATACACATACACTAAAAACATTTTTTAAGGCTAATAGGTATGGGGCATTACTCATCAATTGGCCTGATACTGATATAGAAAAATCTAGTGTTAAGAAATGCTTGAATTGTATGTCTTGCCTTTGTCATCATATTTTTCTCTCACTATTGACCTCAGCCTACACAAGGTAGAATGACAGCGGGTGTCAGACATTGTAGTTAGATACATGTTTTCAATGTCCTAGGATGGCTTCTAGAAGCCTCTTTCATCTTATTTGCCCTTCCCAGGGAGGTCACACACTAGGTCAGTCACAGCTTTACCTGCCAGTGCCAGCAGGAAGAAACTGAAGCACATTTATTCTCAATGTGACAATCTTCCAACACACTGTGAAAATGGATCTAGTTTCTCCAAAATGCACAGTAGTGAAGCTCTAAAGGCACTTCAGTATACAGGGTGCTATCAAAACCTTTCCACCTCCTGAATTCCAGCTGTTTGCCAAAAATCATAAAATCTCAAAGTTGATTCTATCTTAAAGATCTTGCAGACCACAGAATCTAAAACAAGCATGTCACTGTGTAATATATATATGTATATGTAGATATGTGTGTGTGTATATATATATATGATATTTTGATAGAAATTTTCTTGGGGTAGAGCCCAGGCTTCTGTGTTTATAATACTTAACTATCTGGCTTTGAGATGAAATAGAGTTTGGAAACCTCTTGTTACCCCGGGACATTTGAATTGCAGCTCAAATAGCCTTCTCAAGTCATTCATTGATGGTGTGTGTTAAGATGCTTCCTGCAGAGCTTCACTTTCTGCCTCTGTGGTTCACTTCCTATTTTAAAATATCAGCCTACTTTGATGTGTGACTTGATATAACCAATATAAGACATACGGTCCTCCTTCTTTACTAAAAAGGAAGGAGGTTATCAGGATAATCCATATCTGCCCCGTGGTGCACGGTGCCCATCTTAGGGATTTTATTGCTATGAAGAGACACCATGACTACAGCAACTCTTATTTAAAGAAAAGCTTTAATTATGGTGGTTCACAGTTTCAGAGGTTCAGTCCACTTTTGTCATGATGGGGAGCATGGTGGCATGCAGATAGATGTGGTGCTAAGGCTGGGAGTGTTGCATCTGGTAGTCAACAGTAAGTCAACTAACAGACTGGGCAGCCTCCTGAGCATAGGAAACCTCAAAGTCCTGCTCCCATAGTGACACACTTCCTCCAACAAGGCCACACTTTCTCCAAGAAAGTCACACCTCCTAATAGTGCTACTCTTATGAGATTATGGGGGCCAATTACATTCAAACTACAGTGCCCATGCTTCTTCCCACACCACTGACTCCAAAGGAAGGCCCATGTGCCCTTTCACCTGAACTGTCTCCCAGGAACACGACCGTGTGGTCCTACACCCTGTCTGGAACTGCCTCACTTGAGAAAAATATCATAACTCTCCTCCCTAAAGAAACAGATAAACCCTTCGTCAAAGTGCTGGAGTGGGTATGTTAAGACTCAGTGTTCACCTGGATATTTTAGAGGACACATTGAAAAGCTAACAGTGCTTCACTTTCGTTCTTCTCCAAGAACCTCTTGTCATTCACAGCTCTTGTCCGCCTCCCACAGCCTCACCTCAAGTCTGGGTGTTAGCGCCTGCTTCCTATGTGCAACTCCAGCTCTCTCTGCGGAAGAAAGGATCCTGGCCTCCTCTTTGCTCTTTTGGCTTCTGTCTATGCTTTGCCAGCACAAGCTTCAAGGGTCAGAGCACTTTGAGGCAGGGAAAGAGGAGCCTTTATCCAATGCCATATTGTTTTCTTCTCTAATGTGGGTAATGGTCTGTATGCATCAGAATCCTTGTCCTCATACACACTCCATTTTTGCAATTCTCCATTTCTTCCTAAAACAGTCTAGTCTCATAGTCTAGCAGGATTGAGCTGAGAATTGTAGTATCTTCGCTATACCTGTTTATGATACAACTCAGGCTGAGCTCTGGGTGGGCTGTGATAAATAAGTACAACATTTGTAGATGTATATTTTTCTGATGTACAATTTTTTCCAGGCAGAAAGTTGTGGCGTATCAGTTCACTCATGCTAGTGTTAACTTGAAGGTTCTCTCCTTGTGTTGTCCCTGTGTTATTTATTTATTTAGGTCAGTTATAAAGATGCATATAACCAAAAACATATTCCTCTCCGGAAATTATGTAAGGAAGACAGCTTCCATCCCTTCGTTTGGCATATTTGCTACTATCAGAGAATGGGTATAGAACTACATGTACAATTATTTTCCCTGTAGTAATTTTAAGACTCTAAAAATACAAGGCATCAATCTTTACTTCTTTATATCCACATGTTCTAGATACTTTTCCATTCTACCAAGATCACACAGGCACAGTCTATTTTCATAATATCATATGCTGAATCCTAAGGAGCCCAGCACAAGTGAGGGCTCTGGGGGTTTAATGGAAGGGAGTGAGTGAAAGGAAGCATGGATGGATGGGTGAGTGGGTGCATGGGTGGGTGGGTAGATGGATGGGTGGATAAGCCTATGTGATACATGAATATTCCATATGCTTAATCTTCAGGTTTCAAATGTTGTCCAGGTAGAACTAGAGAAAAAAAGTTAGACTTTTTCTTATGAGATATGATTACCTCATTGTGATGTTTTAGCTACAGCCCAAGCCAAGCAAAAGCAGGGCCTGCTCATAAACATGATTATGCCAGATGGGAAACTGATTAAACAGGCCAGTTAACCGTATCTGTTCATCTTAATTAGGCCATAGCTTGAAGATGACTGCCTGAAATCCAATCTCATCACAACCAGAAGCAATCGAAATTGCCAAATATACTGCTTCCTCTCTAAGAACATGAGCCTGGGATGACTGTAATTTCTTTTAAAAACACATTTCAGGGGAAAATTGATCTCATTTGTTAGGGCATCATTTGAGGAAGGTCCAAATTACAGAAGACAAATATGGAAAATGACAAAATCAATCCAAAGCTGATGATAAACAGAACAAACAGAGTCCACTCTTTATTGCTCAGGGCTTGGGCATTCTTGAGGAAAATGAGAGACCACATCATAACTGTGCTTTATTTCTTCCCCCAGGGTGCCAGCATCCGCCTTCTAAAGCTAACAGTAGATTTCACTCTTCAGTCCTGATCAAGCTCTGCCACTTGCTGAGTTCAGCTCAGGGCAAAAGGGATAGTCATTTTGAAGGCCCCAGCCTCCCAGTGTGTAAAGAACAGAGAGGGAGCTTACAGCTTCCATACCTCCTGGGCAGGAGCAGGACCATCAAGCATCAGTGATTCTCACTCTCTTAAAGCACCTACGTGCTCCTTGCTCCTTCAATCTGGTTAGGTTAGATGCTATTATGAGGGGAGTTCTGAAGTGTTGAGCAGTTAAACAACGTGCCCCCCATCACATGGCTAGAAAGCAGAAAGTCTGTCATATAGTCTGACATGTCAGGATTCAGGAAATATTTGTCATGTGGACAGATGAGGAAGAAAGAAGGAAGGACCAGGGATAGGTTCTGGAGATGGGGGCTCTTCTCACATCAGTTTAGTAACTATCCCATGATTTTTCTGAGCCCTCTATTTCCTTTTAATTTTTATTTATAATGAATAAAGTCTCATATTTTATCCATGTATCCTCTTGTTCAAACTCCCTTCCCCCTCCTGTCCCTATAAGCCATCTTTCTCTATAGATCAGCCTGCTGGGGGTGAGATTTTGTTAGCAAGAAAGTTTATATATATCCCACCTGATGGGAGAATGCTCAAGGCAAAGTAACAAATTCACACTAACGTTGATTCATCAGTCCCTAAACTTGTTTATTATGGGTCAGTCTGTGAGAGAAACCCCATACAACTTTTTAAAATGATACCTTCAAGAGATAACAAGATCCAGCCGTGGGCCACAATAAATCTGTCCAGGTAATGACCAAATAAATCAAGTGAGGGCAATGATACATTAACAGTAGATAACAATGATAAATACTAATAATAATGAGCACCATAATAAAACTTGTGTCATGTGGTCTCTTGGTTTCCATAAATATTTTCTTATACTGTCTTCTGTCATATGTGAGATGAAACTGCACTAACATGATGAGATAGAAGAGGTGAGTGATGGAGACTTTGTGACAAAGCAAGAGGCTGCTGTAACTTCTGATGTGTGAGAAGAATCACTGAGTCAGAAAGTTTCAGTTGATGGTAGGTTAGCTAAAACCTCAGACAGCAAAACCATGGATAAGGGGACTTGGATATTGAAAAGATTTAATAATATTTTATTAGTTCCTTAACAATGTCATACAACATATTTTAATAATATTCAGCCCTTCTCCAAATCCACTCAGATTCAACTCCACCTTTCTACCCATACAACTTCATTCATGTCCTCTTTTTATTGAATAAAGTCAAATATTGAGTGTGAGACCGTTCCCCAGAGCATTGGTTCTCAATCTGAGGGCTTAACAATGCTTATACAAGAGTCACTTAAGACCATGTGAATATCAAATATTTACTTATGGTTAATAACAATAACAAAATTATAGTTATGAAGTGTAATAGGACAGGCCCATAGGGTCAAGGAAATTGGCTCAAACCAGTTGTCAAGCATGCACATAACATACTTCCTTATGAGACAGCCTGGAGTCTGCCTGAGGGCCTAGTAACAGATGCTGTCAGAGGTCCTGATTGTGCCCAGCCAATGATGGGTGACCACACAACATCATCAGATAGGGACACAGCCTGGGTGCTAGGTGGAGGGAATATAACATTCTCCCCATTGTTGAATAAATGAGTTAGTCTTTTGCTTTTCAACTGACCCCAGGAGCCTGTGTCATTGACTCTGAGTCTTCTCACACCTCCTTTGAGGGAACCATGAGGACCCAGCAACATGAAATCACAACAAAAATAATTTTATGATTGGGGAGGGGGTCACCACAATCTGAGAAATTATATTAAAGGATTCTAGCATTAGGAAAGTTGAGAACCACTGGCCTGGAGCATGATCAAACTTGCAGTGGTCACACTCTTAAAACTCACTTCCCCAGCAACTATGAAGGCCAGTAGTTCCTAGGCTAGGAATGAAACCTTGTGCTCACCTCCTCACTCCATTCTGGAACTTTGTTTGGTTGAGCTTGCACCAGTCTTGTGCATGTTATTACAATTGCTTTGAGTTCAAATGTACAACTGCCCTGTTTGTATCCCTGAAACACTATTTCCTGATAGTCATCTAGCACCTCTGGCTATTAGAATCTTTTTATCCTCTCTTCTACAATAATTCCTGAACCTTGAGAGTATGAGGTATGATGTAGATGTTTCATCTACAGTCTGTTATTTTCTGCACATTGACTGTTGTGGGGTATTCACGAGAAAAGGTTGTTCAAAAGTGGCTTTAAGCCAATAGAAAAATCTTTATTAGCCAGCCAGCAACTACAGTAGGTGTTTGGAATCCCAGTTGTAGCACTGGGAAGTTCTAAGCACAAAAACAATGTTCTGGGTTGATATATTCAATTAGCAAGAGCAGTTTGCCAAATGTAGAACTACAGAAGACAAAACAAGGCTACATTTAGAGATTTTTTTCCCAGAACAATGGACTTTGACGAATTAGGTCTTTGTTTTTATTTTTGGCAGGTGGTGCTGCCTACATGCCGATTTTACAGCCTGAATGGCACTTCCATCACCAGTCAGTTGTGCTAAGGACTGGGGGCCTACTAAGTCTGGGGTCCTGTTACAGAGACAAGTTGTGTTTTCTATGTTAACCATCATCTAATGTAAGAAAAAGCCTCTCTGATGAAGGTTGAGGGATATACACTAATCTATGGGAATGAGGACCAGTCATTAGAATTTATTTTTAATTATTTTACCATTTAGCAGCGTAATGGTAGTAGTATCTCCCCTAAGGTTGATGACATATTAGCCACGGGTTCTTGGACCTAACAACATTGTCACTATGGGTTTCCTTTTCAGTACATATGGGATCAAGCCTTAAATCCAATCATAAAGTGTTTGGTCACTAGATTATGCCACAATGGCACCAGCAGTCATATCTTGCCAGGTTAGTCATGAGTGTAGATTGCAGAGTTCACAGCTCCATGAGATTGATGGCTACCTCTCTTCTCTGGCTGTTTCATAGCACCTCCAGCACTATGAAAGCTGCCCAGAGGAAAAATAATTAAATTATACTGTCAACTTTTTCCAAATAAAATTTGTCTTCACATTTCTGTTAAAAAGACTTTTTTGCATAACTCTCACTATATCTACTGAGTTTGTCCAGTTCAGTGCACCATCAAATAAATATTCATTGTGGGTAGACATGTCCAATAAAAACTGAGCACCTTATTTTAACTTGGGGGTTCTCCTTCTTTCTTTATAAGCTGCCATTTCCTACAGGCCATGTTTGTCTCTTCTCATCCAGAGGCAGTTCTTCGTCTCACAGGCAAATATCCCTTTCCCCCTCCCTGTTCTTTTTCCTCTTCTTCCTCAACCTCTATCTCCTGTCTTTGTCTCTATTGGCAAATACATCTCCATTGTGCTGAGAACTTGGTCTTGGGTGTCTTGTGCCAACTTCAAGGCCCTTTCAGAACTAATCTGCCTTCGTGTGCGTAAAATTATAAGAAGCCTCATGGTTGGTCCTGTGCAACACTTTCTTGCCAGAGAATATGCAATATTCCTGTATTAAGGAGTCAACTCTCCATGACTCTTCCCTGTTTGTCATTTTTAATCCTTGAATGGTAGCAATATCAAAGTGAAGGCAGGCTAGAATATTTACTGTCTTTTTAAATCATGTACTATCTATTTTTTTTGAAAGAAAAATCATGCTGCTTTGTTGATGAAGTTACTATCATTGCTGGTTTGGTGAAGAAACAATGAACTATTATCATATGTAGTAATTACTGGCAATTGATAGAGAAGGATAAATATTTACTAAAAGCTTTAGAGAAGAATACTTACTGGTGCAAGAGCTTAAATAGTCATATAATTTTGGAAAGGCTGGCCTGGTCTGGGTGGCTTCAGTGGGTCAGGTCCTCTGACCAGTGCTACAAATGAAGAAGAATATAGGGCTAATCTAGCAGTCATTCCAGAGAATCTATTCTTTGTAACCAAATTAATAAGCCCCACATTGGGTACCAAATGTGACCTGATTAATAAGTTCAATAATTATCACAAGGAGATATACTATTAGGGTCAATATTTATTTAAACAATTTATAATATAAATGTAGGAAATTCAGGAAATGGAGAAAGGATCCACTTGTCCAAAACAGAGCTTCCTACTAGGCAATAAAAAACACAGAGAACACTGTCCTCATGGTGCAGAACTTTAAGCTGCTTTTGGTCATGCCTTAAGGCTACAGCCTCAAAGTTCATAGATAAACCCCAAATCTGCAGGAGCCCAAAGGCCACACCTTCAGGCCAGAGAGGTGCTGAATCCCACTACAATTCTTCATATACTATTTTGCTACTAACTACTATGATGGTTAATATTGATGGTTATCTTGATGGAATCTGAAGTCCACTGAGGCATGCCTCTCCGTTGGTCTGTGAGGGCGTGTCCATGTTGAACATGAGAAGACCATCTCTAGTATGAGCATCACCTTCCTGTCGGTTGTCTGGAAGAGGATATCTGAAGAACATCATTGTTGCTTGTTTGTCATTGATTGTGTCTATCTTGTTGTCATTGCTACTGTCACCAATAGAATTCAACATCTTCAGCTTTCCAACATGAGAAAAGACTAGTGACGCTCCAGAACCTTCCAGGCCTTAAACCCACATTGGAACTGCTGGGACTGAGCAATTACTGAGCTCTGAGAATCTCCAGCATACAAACACCTGTTCATAAACTATTCAGCCCTATCAAGCAAGCCAATCTAACAGGTCTTTCTTGTAATACATATTCATTCAGTTTTGTTCTGCTAGAAAATTCTGATTAATAAATTCTGGAGCTTAAAATTCAGAGTCAGTATCTTTAACAACAGAAATAATCTATGTAATTTAAAGATTTTCTTAGAGAAGATTTGCTAGAATACTTACATAAGTCATCTCAGTTTAGACCACATTTAGAGGACAGGGACATGAGAAGATGGCTTAGTGAGTAAGAACACTTGCTCTGCAAGCATGAGGACCTGAGTTCAAATTTCTAGCACCCACATTAAGAAGCTAAGCATGACTATCTGCTCCTATTGCCCTAGCATTGGAAAGTGGAGACAGGTGGGTCATGGGAGCTTTCTGGAGAGCCAGCATAGGCTAAGCAGCAAGATTCTGATTTAATGAGACTCTTCTCAAGATATTAAGGGAGGGAGGGAAAGTCACTTTATTTAGTGTTCACATTAGTATGCATAGGAGTTGGCACCCATACCCTCACAGGCATACAACATGCACACATGCACACAATTGCAAGTTCCCAAAATTGGAAAATTTATTGTGTCTCTTACAGTACATCCCAATTCAGTGATGTTTTATAAGTGGCCATAACAGAATGAGCACCAACAATGAAAATATTCCAATACCACAAGGCTATAAATATATCTTTAAAAATTACTAGCAAATAACAGAGGTATGGCAAGTAGAAACATGAATTGCTATTTTAGTTTAAAACATGCTCTTTCTGGTACTTGAAAAAAATGTCATAATGAAGAGCAGCAGCAGATGCCAGCAGGGTTTCAATGCTGAGATGCAGTGCCAATGCCAGTATTCATAAGGTTGCCCATATGAGAAAATTTCTTTTCTCTCCTGAAAGATCATATCTAAAGTTTAATAAAGAGCCAGAATCAGAGGACAAATAAGCATTTTTTCAGTCCTATAAACATGAATAATTTTCAAGTGAAGTGGATAAGATTAATCACTACTATAGCTTCGAATTAGAGATCTGCATTATATAGAAGGGCTGTAGAGTGCGGCCCAGCCTTAACTTTTTCCAGCCATATTGTTGTCCTGGCTATTTGCATCTCATCTCTGCAATGCAGTCTTCCGTATTCTGCTCGCTGGCTTTGGTCTGCGAAGATGCATGCCTCTGATTCTTCTACATGTTGGCTTTCTAGTCCTTTGCTTCAATATGAAGAACTCACTAGAGAAAGCAATGTCTTTGGGGAGTAATAGGCAGAATCTTGCTGCTTAGCCAACAGAGTGGCAGTTTCTGGAAATGGCTAAAATATTTTTCTAGGTTTGTACTAGAGTCCAGCAGCCCAAGGGACCTGTGAATCTTGTTGCAGTGGTACCCCATCAGTAGATTCAGAACCTCCCTCTAGTGACTGCAGAAGCCTGGAGCTTGGTACAAATCTGTGGGCATCAGGTAAAAGGAAAGCTTTCCTCATCTGACTGCTATGATCTCCCTCTTGCTCCTGAAACCTTCCAAGTCCTTTATCACAGTCTTCCTGTCTTTTGACATTCCATGGTTTTCTGTACTCTCTAGATAGATATTTCCTCACTTTTAAAATTAGGGTTAATAATATCTAGCAATAAGAAGGTGGGAAATGAGATGACTTAGTATTAGGCTGCTCCCAGCCTGATGGCCTGAGTTTTATCCCAGGGACCCACTAGTTCTATCTCGTCCCACTTAATGGAAGAAGAGAACTGACTATTTCAGTTTGTCATCTGACCTCCACACATGTGAAGCAGCGCAAACACACACACACACATACACACACACACACACACACACACACACACACACACACCAACACACACACAAATGTTTAATAAACGCAATTAAGACTTTTGGAAATCTCATGAACTAAATAGGGGGTAGTGTTCTCACATGTAGCTCAATTTTTTTAAAACAACCAGTTTTTATGTAAAATTTTCATAAAATTTTGACTTCTTTAAAACTATGTTAAAATATAAAAATGCATACTTGTTCCACCAGTTTGCAGCTGTGTAAGTCATGTATCTATCTTACCTGTTGCATATCTACCACTGTCTAGGGGTACTTTGTATATTGACAACCTTGCATGACACCCATCCCCTTGCCTGTCTTGTTAAACACATGAACTACCCGGCAGCAATCACTGTTGGCAACATAGACTACATTTTCATTGATGCAACCCACATTGTCTAATGTCATCATCATTTTAATGTCTCAGATTAGAGCATCATGATGGCTCCTCTCTCTGAAAATGATCATCTACTTTAGCTTCAAGTAGAGCAAGTAGAGGGACCACAGAGATAATAACAGCTAAAATCTCTCTCGGCTCATTTGAATTTGTTAGAGGCCACAAAAAGGGAAGTTGGTACTCTCCATAATAAAATATGCATAGCATACTTAATCTTAAAGGGAAATAAACTGACATTTATGGTTGCCTATTACAGCTCAGGCAGTAAGCAGGATGTCTTCATATGGATCTCTATTTAGACTTGTTATTAGACTTGTTACCCTAACTACCGAGATGATTCGCTTTATTAATTGGATGAACATTTAAAAAGACAATGAAAACGGTCTATTTTAATTAAGAAGCAAGACCTATATTGGGAAGATGTGCATGCTAGTTATCTTTAATGTTAACTTGTGGCAGCCTAGAGTCATCTGAGAAAAAAGCCAAGATTGAGAACTGACTCCATGAGACTGGCCTGTGGGCAGTTTGGGGCTGGAAGAGACTGTCACGACTATTAATTAAAGTAGAAAGGCCCCCAGTGGGGAGCACCATCCCTAGGCAGGTGGTCTTGCGTTGTATAAGAAACCCATCTAACCTTGAGTCTGTGAATGAGCCAAAGCACAAATCAGCAGACAGCATCCCTTTATGGTTTCCACTGTTCATTCCCTGCTCTAGTCCAGGCTCTGATGTCCTCAATCCGATGGGTTGTATAAAGCCATCTTTCTCTCCCCAAGTTGCTCTTGATCAGAATATTTTATCACAGCAAATAAAACAAGGATGATGTTTGTCTGTGTAAAACATTTACTTCTTAATGTTTTAGGTGTCAAGGATTTTCTAGAGACCAAAGGCACAGAGATTAAAGCCATGACACCAACCTACTTGCCTCACCAACTTCTGGAATGAGAGCGGCCTAAATTTGGGGGGGGGTGGCTTCTGCCAATATAAAATCTTTTCCTAGATAAGCATGTAAAGAACACCCCTCCCATGAATAAGAGACCAAAGACTAATAGCATATACAAAAGCCCCAGACCTCAGCCACAAGATAGGATAATTGTCTGGTTCTGGTCACACTCTAACACCAGACATGGAGGCAGCAGGAAGCCAGGTCCAGGGCAGACACAGCATCTTGTCTCTGCTGCTTGTCCCTTCTTACAAATCCCTAGAGAGCATCCTTCAGCCAGTCACACAAATGTTTCCATGGAAGACTTTGCTTCCAGGGGTTTTGCTTTGATCTGTCTTCCGGAAGTAATTACCTATCTCAGAAGGGCATACTGAGGGTAAGTGTGACTGTGTGTCCAGTTGACATAATAGTCAAATAAAGAATATTTCCCCTCTCTGTTGCTTTGTTTTTTTAAAATTATGTAATCACTAACTTATGATCTTTGGAGAAATGGAGCCATTGGTATTAAGAGGGCATTGTGCAAGGTAGAAATTCATGAAGAACTCAGATTCAAGGCAAGAATATAGAAGAAACTTTGGTTTTCTTGTTGCTAAGAACTTGGATTCTTGCCAGTGGGAAACTGCTGTGAACTGATTTGCAAAAGAGTTTTGCTGGAAGCAACATACTGCACAGCTTGGCATGAAGAGCAGCTATGGAAGGGGAGGCTTCTAGCTAGAGTGATGACTATTGAATGATACGCAGTGATACCTATGTAAACATCCAGGACGGTAGACTTCTCACAGATTTCTTAGATTAGCAAAAGCATTTGTGAACGTTTTAAAGTCAGGGGCAGAGAGCAGAGCACCTACACATGCACCTACAAGTGATGTTGGTTTAGAATCCCTCGAAAATGAGATCCTCTCAAGCCTTTCAGGTGTGAACATGTTCACATGTGGCCCTGTAAGATAAGGGTAGTATTTGTTTCTTATTATCTAATATCATGAAATGTATACACAGAATGTATCCAGTATCCAGGTGAGGAAGTTACTAATGCTCTGAAAGAGATGGTGGTCATGGACTCCCAGCGTGAGCAAAACTTTTCTGCAAGACATTGAAAAAATAAATTTTTTGTATGTTTCTTGCATATCTTACATATTTCTGAAAAAATAAATAAATATGTTTTTTTCCATATTTTACATATTTCTGAAGAGTACCAGAATGTCAGTTTGGATTGCTCCTTTACATGACTTCAAGGAGCTTCAGGACTTCAAGTTTGTAATGATTTGGCTTAAGTAAACTTTGAGAAGTGATGCAGCTGCACATGAGTTCATCCACAAAGCAAACACTAAGAGAATGATGCTGTCAAGGATAAGCTCTTGTACACTGTAAAGACGTTTCACTTGTATTGGTTTTAATAAAACATAGATTGGCCAATAGCTGGGCAGAAAGTATAGGCAGGGCAATCAGACTAGGGGAATTCTGGGAAGAGAAAATGAAGAGGTACAGATGCCAGCCAGATGCAGAGGAAGCAAGATGAAGATGCTAAACTGAGAAAAGGTACCAAGCCAAGTGTCTAAACATAGATAAGAATTAAAGGGTTAATTTATGTGTAAGAGTTAGTAACATTCCTGAGCTATTGTCCCAGCAGTTACTATAATATTAAGCCTCTCAGTTAATTATTTGCAAAAGAGCTGCTGAATATGTGAGTTTCGAGCGTGACAGAAACTTCTGACTACAGAATGGAGGGAATCCCAATAGGTAGCCATATGTATATGCAACACATGGGTATCATACATTACTTTCTCTACATGCAAATACGACCTATGATTTTATTATACTTGTAATAAAGTAAAAGATTTATTATTGTTATTAAAATCAAAAGGTAAGAGCCAGAGGATCAAGGAGTCTGCTATGAGAATGTGTCTCCTAGTAATATCAGAGGCTGCACCTAACAGTCTTGCCAGCACGACTGCCTAAATGTGAGCTAAACTAGGACAATAACAGACATGCAAAGTGGATGAAGGAAGGCACACAGGCCTTAATTCTACATGAAAAACTGCAAACACTATGGAATGCTGACAGTGGAAGAAACAGTCTTCCCCCAGGAAAGAACACACCTGTGGGTCATCCAATACCAAATGGGCAGCCCTGAAACATGCATGTGAGTAACATTATGCAGACTGAGAAGGTTACATTTAGAAATATATATGTATATACATATATGCATGTAATAACAGTTAATAATAAAGAGGCCATGAATTATTAAGAGGTTTGGAAGGAGGAAAGGAAAGGGAGGAATATACTAATTATATTATAATCTCAAAAAGAAAGAAAAAATGAAGTTAAAAATAGAAGAAACAATATACAAATTAATGATTGTATTTGCACTAAGATTTATTTTTTACTTACTCTAACAAAAAAGCAGCTATTTATCAGTACCTGGGTACCTACTTTCTTATCACCAGTATGAAACTGATCTGAGATAAAACTAGAGATACTTACAAAGCTCCAGTTTAGCATGTATTAAAGAATTGCTTAAAATGATAGAAATGTTCTTTGGTTATTGCATCAGTATTGACAATGGACAACCAAAGTACTGCAATAGTATCATATAATGTAAAGGTTACTATATAGAAAGCAAATGTTTACTTGGTATTATTAAGAGGTTTAAATGTCACCAAATGTACCCAAAACTTAATTTCCATAAGGAAAAAAGCACTATATAAGTACTATTAATTTATAACACTGGTTTTATTCTGATCCCAAATAAGTCAGTAACAGTTATGACATTCAGTTGGGGCACTGAATTTGCTGAGAGTAAGGGTAAAGAGAAAACTTATTGATCTTAATTCTTTTTCATGTAGCTATATTACTCATTTTAAAATAGAGTTACAAAGTCTGTGGTGTTACTCAGTTAATAGAGTATTTACTTGGCTGCACAAGGTTCTGGATTCCTTCCAATTCTAACACATATAAACTGGGCATGGATGTGCACACCTGTAATATCAGTGACTCAAGAAGCAGAAACCAGAGGACCATAAGTCTATAACCTAGTATTTGACATTGCCTTGTGCAGTGTTAGTAGTCTGCCCTTTGCCCTTAAGCTAAAAATAGTGATTCTTTCTTTAGAGAATTGGTTTGCAACCTGCACAGACTAGCATATCACATAATTTGAGTCACAACAGTAGCAAAATTAGTTATGAAATAGCAACAAAATAGCTTTATGGTTGAGGGATCACCACAACATGAGGAATTGTACTAAGAGGTTGTAGCATTATCAATTTGAAAACTACTGCTCTAAAGGTTTATTATTATTTTCACTAGATTAGGATCTTTGCATATTCCCTTGTAATTCTGAGTGCCTATAAGACTTCTTGTGTATTGTTAGGAATCAAAACCAAGGCCCCACGAGTGTTGGGCAAACACTCAATGACCAAACAACATTCCCCACTCTGAGTGCTTATAAATAACTACATTTGAAGATTGGGTAGCTCTGCTTGTTGAGAAAACGTATTAGAAGCTTAGGATAAAAGGAAATTAATATCAGGTGTAGTTGTACAGCGGCAACCATTCTAGATTTCAGTACAAGTGGATCCTTTTTTTTATTAGCTGCCATTTCCAAAATCATCAAGGTCAAACAGAGCCAGGCTAAGGTGGCACATACCTTTAATCCTAGCTCTAGGAAAGTTAAACCAGGAATTCAAATAGTTGTGCAAGGAAAGAAATACAAGAAGGAGAAGGCAGATGGTCTTCTCTTTTGCCTGCACACCCGTCAGGAGACAATAGATACCCTGTTCAGCCTGAAAAGTTGACTGGATGAGAATTGGCTGTGGTTTGTTCCCTGCTCCCTGATATTTCAGCTTTTCCCCAATATCTGGCTGATGTGGAATGCCTTTCTGTACCTATGCATGTGCTTCATTGCCATTTGTTAATGAAGAGGCTGTTTCGGCCTATAGCAGGCAGCTTAGAGGGAATCCAAGCATAGATAAAGGAGGAGGGTGGAATGGTACAGATGCTGCAGGCAGGCATCCAGAGAGCAAGATGTAATGAAACACAGGTAAAGCCACAGAGCCACACGGCAATTCACAGATTAATAAAAATGAGTTGCATTAAGTTCTAATGAGCCTAAGCCATAGGCCAAACAGTTCATAATTAATTTTTAAAAAACCACATTTGTGTGATTATTTGGGACTAAGCAGCTGTGGGTGTGTGGGAGCCAACAGAGGGCTGAAGAGAGCATTGGATAACCTAGATCTGTAGTTCCAGTGTTTGTGAGCTACAACCCAATATAGGACAACCACCCAATTCAAAAAGGAGAAAGAGAAGTAGAGTTTTTATCAGAGCAAAGCATACAAATAGCCATTGGATGTATGGGAAAATTCCAAACATGATGTGTCTTCATGAAAATGCTTATCTGCATAATAATGAGATTCATTTCACCCCCTTGAGAGTGACTGTCATCAAAAGACAAGAAATAATAAATGTGAACAAAGGTTGGAAGCAAAAGGTAACTTGTACACTGCTGGATATAAATTATCAGAGCAATTATAAAAGCAGTACAGAAGTTCCTCCAAAAGTTGGAACTGGAACTGTCATATGATTCAGTCTGAGAGCATATCTGAAGAAATAAAGCCAGTGTTTTTAAGACATCTCTGCATGCCCATGTTCACTACAGCATTCACTATGCTCAAATATAGAAATGGAATAAGTGTTCTCAGATGGATTAATGGATAAAGAAGTGTAAGACATATCCAATATATGCCTTTAAAAAATAATTCTTATAAAGTGAGTAGTTTTATTCTACTTTACACAAACTGGAGCCTTCAGAGAGGAGGTAGCCTCAATGGAGACAATGTCTCCATAAAAAAAAAAGAGGCTGTAGACAATCCTTTAGGGCATTTTCATACTTTGTGATTGATGGGAGAGGCCCCCATTCATTGGAAGCAGTGCCACTCTGGGCTGATGAAAGCAGTGCCACCCCCTAGGCTGGTGGCCTTGGTTCTATAAGAAAATAGGCTGAGCAAGCCATGGAGAGCCACACCAGTAAGCCACACCCCTCCATAGCCTCTATATAGCTCCTGCCTCTAGGATCCTGTCCTGTGTGAGTTCCTGTTATCAGTGCTTTTAAAGATGAACTGTTATTTGGAATTGTGAGCAAAATAAACCCATCATCAAGTTACTTTGGGTCATGATGTTTCATCACAGCAATGATAACCTTAACTAAAACATCTTGTCAGCAGCAATAGCATGACAGAGGCTGGCAAGAGAAAGACAAAGAGTCCACAGTCTCACTCTTGTGTAGAATCCATATCCACATCAGTCATGGAAGTAGTGAGAAAGAAGAGATGCAGAGACATGTATAAAGGGGAGAAGCCTACACAGTGGAGGACCCAAAGATCTCCAGTATTTGGGTTGAAGCTATGAGTTGCCCTATCAAAATGAACATAATGATGTATTACATATTTACTGTAATGGTAACCACATGTTTAGGGATGTTTCCAATCCAGTTATGTGAATGGAGCAAGTCCTGGAGAGCAGATGCTCATCATGATGTCTAATAAACTATATGTGTGCTTAAAATTTCTTAGAGGGGCTGAGTTTGGAGCATTTTCATCTTATTCCCCTTTCTCATTCCTTCTGTCAATGAAGACCCTATGGACCACCTCACCTACTTAATGAAGTGGTCACTGGGCCAATCATATGTAGGCAACCTTAGGCTCAATGAATTCATGAGTGTAACAGGAGGGAATGGTTCTTTAGGTTATCACCACACAGAAAGAAGTGGTCATTTATTTATGGCTCCAGTTGCCAAGTGTGAACCTGGGAGAATGGTGCCTAAAACTTAGGCAGACTAAGGCCATATGCAATAGCCAACTTTATTCAGAGCATCAGACAATTTATATACTCTGAGGATTAAGAAGATCACATGAGTAAGGTGTTAAATCCCAAAGACAATCCACATGTGACAAAAAGACATGTTTTTCCATAGAGTGAGTCACATAAACAATAACAGCTGAAAAAAACTCACTCCAATCTGCTCCACTTGAAGGAACATGGGAACACATTTTAAGAATAATTCTGTGTTTGAAAAAAACTAAGATCACAAGACTCCTGTCTCATTTCCTAGGAGTTTTCTCTCAAGCACTCAGAAATCTCCTCACATAACTCTGTTCTTGAATGGTGTTCTACAGTAATTATTTGAGCTAATGAATATCTAATTAGCATAATAGTGGTAACTCTCTCCCAATCTATACATATATTAAAACATAATTTACACCTTAAAATACAGAATTTTTTGTTGATTACACCTTAGTAAGTTGGGAGAAGGAAGTTAATAAGAATAAAGCTCTTGCTGGCACATGGAGTGGAGGTGGGCATGGGCTAGAGAAATGTCTCAGCAGATAAAGCTCTTGCAAAAGACCTGATTTGGTACACAGAACATACATGATGGATCACAACCTCCTGTAGCTGTAGTTCTGTGGTATCAAATTTCTACTTCTGACCTCCTTGGATATCAGGAACCCATGGGTATCCATTTACTTCAAGTATTTGCTGAATCTGGCCAATCTACATATTTCCACTGACCAATAGAACACATGCACCTTTAAGCCATGTACATTATTTCTACACTTTATGCAAAGTACAAGAGAAATTTTACTGTCCAGTTTTTAGGCATATGATGGAATCACAACCATTTCCTTCCCTGTGCTCCATACAAATATCCCATACTCCTTTTTATTTTTTATTAATTGTAGTGATATATCTGTCTTTTAAAGAATAGCTTATATATCACCACTTGGCAGGAAGCCTCATTCCTTGGAATAGGTACCCCTCTATTATGCCTCTATTAGACCAGATATCACACTGCTATGGCATTGTCTGTTTATTTTTATCTTTCTTAGCCACTAGACTGTTAAAAACTTAAGGCAATGTCAGATATTTCAATGGAAGTCACCTGAAATGGACAGCCCATTTCAATATATAAGAGCTGAAAGAGTATGAAAGAAATAGGTGTGTCAATCTAGATGGTAGCACCTGGGAAAAGCCATATGCATCCAGGATTATGAAGAAAAAAGGGTAGTAGTACTATCAAAACCTGGGTTCCAGGAATATAGGATTCTTCCCTCAAAATAGGAAAGATAGAGAAATATCTTGGTTTCTTCCTTTATACTACTCTCAGGTTTCTGCCATGGTTCCTTTGCAATACTGAAGAGAGGCTGGAGAAAAGCAGGGATTTAATCTGAAAGCAAATGAGAAAAAGGCTGGTGTAGTCACTTCTGCGGTTCTCAGTGTCCATTCCTTTACACAGCAGCAGCAAATGGCTTTGCACAGACTGAGACTCCTTCTACAAAGGGGAACTACACATCTCCATCTTTGGAGAATTGAAGAGTGTCACTTCTCCTCTTCATATACATTGTCTGGTCTTCTGTAACACCAAACTGTAAACACCAATTTCTCTCTCTTTCTCTAAATCAATCTTTCATATATAAATACACATCTGTATCATGTGTATTTATAATTCTATTTCATGTATGGTAAACCAAAGCCTCATAGGCTGAGTTCTTAGTTGGTTTGCCTGTACAAGGCTCTAGACTTTGGTTGATTTTACTACTGATCCTGGTGCTGCTAAGAAAAGTAACAGAGAAATAAGGAGTCTAAATGAGGTTGTGATGCAAATGGATTTCATAGATATCTACAGATCCTTCCACCCAAAGGCAAAGGAATATACATATTTCTCAGCTCCTCATGGAACTTTCTCCAAAATTGACCACATAATTGGTCATAAAGCAAATAGCAGCAGATACAAAAAAATGGAAATAATCCCTTGTAACATATCGGATCACCAGGGCCTAAAGTTAGAGTTCAACAACATCAAAACCCAAAGAAAGCCTACCAACTCATGGAAACTAAACATCAATCAGCTGAACCATCTCTGGGTCAAGGAAGAAATTAAGAAAAAAATTAAAGTCTTCCTAGAATTCAATGAAAATGAATCTACAACATATCCAAACTTGTGGGACACAATGAAAGCAGTCTTAAGAGGAAAATTCATAGCGCTAGATGCCTATATGAAAAACCTTGAGAAATTCCACACTAGAGACCTAACAGCTCAACTGAAAGCCTTAGAACAATTAGAAGCGAACTCACCTAGAAGGAGTAGATGGCAGGAAAAAATCAAACTTAGAGCTGAAATCAATACAATTGAAACAAAAAGAACAATACAAAGAATCAATGAATCTAAGAGTTGGTTCTTTGAGAAAGTTAACAAGATAGATAAGCCCTTAGCCAAACTAATCAAAAAACAGAGAGAGAGTGTCCAAATCAATAAAATCAGAAATGAAAAGGGGGACATAAAAACAGACCCCCAGGAAATACAGAGAATTATCAGGTCATATTTTGAAAATCTGTATTCCACAAAAATGGAAAACCTAGAAGAAATGGACAGCTTTCTGGACAGGTACCATCTACCAAAATTAAAAGAAGATCAGATTAATTACCTAAACAGGCCTATAACCCTTAAGGAAATTGAAGCTGTCATTAAAAACCTCCCCCAAAATAAAAGCCCTGGTCCAGATGGTTTTAGTGTCGAATTCTACCAGACATTCAAAGAAGATTTACTACTGTTACTCCTCAAACTATTTCACACAGTAGAAACTGAAGGAATATTGCCAAATTCCTTTTATGAGGCCACAATCACCCTAATACCCAAGCCACTCAAAGACACAACCAAGAAGGAGAATTACAGACCAATTTCCCTCATGAATATTGATGTGAAAATTCTCAACAAAATTTTGGCAAACCGTATACAACAATGCATAAAAGATATCATCCACCACAACCAAGTAGGCTTCATCCTAGAAATGCAGGGCTGGTTTAACATACAAAAAACTGTAAATGTTATCCATCAGATAAACAAACTAAAGGAACAAAACCACATGATCATATCCTTAGATGCGGAAAAAGTCTTTGACAAAATCCAACACTCCTTTATGATTAAAGCCCTGGAGAGATCAGGAATACAGGGAGAATACCTAAATATAATTAAGGTGATTTACAAGAAGCCGACAGCCAGTATCAAACTTAATGGAGAAAAACTCAAAGCAATCCCACTGAAGTCAGGAACTAGACAAGGATGTCCTCTCTCCCCTTATCTATTCAATATAGTTCTCGAAGTTTTAGCTAAAGCAATAAGGGAATGAAAAGAGATTAAGGGCATACAAATCAGAAAAGAAGAAGTGAAGCTATCTCTATTTGCAGATGATATGATTGTATACATAAGTGACCCACAAAATTCTTCCAAGGAACTGCTACAGCTGATAAACACCTTCAGCAATGTAGCAGGATACAAGATAAACTCAAAGATATCAGTAGCCCTTCTATATACTAAAGATAGAAGAGCTGAAAAAGAAATAAGGGAAACATTACCCTTCATATTAGCTGGAAATAATATTAAATACCTTGGAGTAACTATAACCAAAGAAGTAACAGAACTATTTGGCAAAAATTTTAAATCACTGAAGAAAGAAATTGAAGAGGATATCAGAAAATGGAAAGCTCTCCCATGTTCCTGGATTGATAGGATCAACATAGTAAAAATGGCAATTCTACCAAAGGCAATCTACAGATTCAATACACTGCCTATCAATATCCCAACACAATATTTTTTGGACCTTGATC
>PVIH01010555.1:55630-74635 GCA_004025045.1 Sigmodon hispidus
GCCCAAAACATTCAATGGAAAAAAGATAGTATATTTAACAAATGGTGTTGGCATAGCTGGATGGAAGTGTGTAGAAAAATGCAAATAGATCCGAGCCTGTCACCCTGCACAAAACTCAAATACAAGTGGATCAAAGACCTCAACTTAAACCCAACCACTTTGAACTTGATAGAAAAGAAAGTGGGAAATACACTTCTACAAATTTGCACAGGCCACCACTTCCTAAATATAACACCAGTGGCACAGGCACTAAGACCAACAATCAATAAGTGGGATCTCCTGAAGCTGGGAAGCTTCTGCAAAGCCAAGGACACTGTTAATAGTACAAAACGACAGCCTACAGAATGGGAAAAGATTTTCATCAACCCTACAAGTGATAGAGGACTGATCTCTAAGGTATATAAAGAGCTCAAGAATTTAGAGCCCAAAACCTTGAATAACCCTATCAAAAAAATGGGGTACAGATCTAAAAAGGGAATTCTCAGCAGATGAAGTACGAATGGCTGAAAGGCACCTGAAAAAGTGCTCATCATCTTTAGCCATCAGAGAAATGCAAATCAAAACAACTTTGAGATACCACCTAACACCTGTTAGATTGGCTAAGATAAAAGGCACAGATGACAGCCAATGTTGGAGAGGATGCAGAGCAAGGGAAACACTCCTCCATTGTTGGTGGGAGTGTAAGCTTGTTCAGCCACTTTGGAATGCAATATGGTGTTTTCTCAGAAAATTGAGAATCAATCTACCCAAGGACCCAGCAATACCACTTCTGGGTGTATACCCTAAAGAGGCACATTCACACTCCAAAGGTATTAGCTCAACTATGTTCATAGCAGCATTATTTGTAATAGCAAGAACCTGGAAACAACCTAGATGTCCCTCAACTGAAGAATGGATGAACAAACTGTGGTACATCTACACAATGGAATACTACTCAGCAGTAAGAAAAAATGATATCCTAAAATTTACAGGCAAATGGATGGATTTGGAGAATATCCTCCTGAGCGAGGTATCACAATCTCAGAGAGATAAACAGGGGATGTACTCACTCACTAGTGGTCTCTAAACAAACAAACAAGAAAAAAAAGCCAAACATGCCCAAGCGGCAAACCACAACCACTAAACAGCTTGGGATCAGAAATACCCTGGACTGACCCTTCGAACCCCACTCCAACTATAGGAACACCAGACTCACTCTTGAGGGATGGGGGACAGAACTGGATTTGGCCAGGAGTGGAGACTGATCCAAGCATTATTGGGTCAGTGGGACCATAGGACTGTCTGCTCCCTGCCCAGGGAGGGGATGGGGAGTTGTGGAGAAGAAAAATGACCAGATGTGGTGGGAGGGGGAAGGGACCTTGAATAAGGATATACAGGGATGGAAAAAAAAATTCAGAGGGAAAGCTGAACACACAGTAAATATATGTGTAGCAATCTAATTTGCATTACCACCCTTGATAAGCCATGCTTATGATTCTTATCCTCTTTATAGTTATTAACTTTTCTGCATTTTAAATTCATTTTACTGTTTTTTTTGATAAATACAAAATAAAGAAGGAAAAAAATAAAGCATGTTTACTCATTTCTTTAAAGTAATTTCTTACCTTCTTTATTCAAAAATGTGTTGCCTTTCGCCAGAAAGATGACTTGCAGTTATGAGCACTTGTTACTTTTATAAAAGAGTTGGGTTCACTTCTGAACACCCACATGTGGCTCACAACCATCTGTAACTCTAGTTTAAGGGGTTCTTACCTCCACCTTCTAAATTTCGAGAATACAAGGTACACATAGTACACATATGTAAATGCAGACAAAACACTCATATACATAAAATACATTGTCTTTTAGTGTGGTTGTTTAATTTCCTTTATAATAAAATGTCCTCTGATCTAAAAGGTTCAAATAAGCAAAGGTAAATCATTAATAATATGGAGTAATTTAAGAAGGCTTACTGAATCTTGCTATGACATATAAGCTTAGCTGGTGCAGTGAATGATAAAACTGAGTCCCATCTCCCATGTTTCCTTATGTTTTGTAAATGGGACATACAAGTACATTATTTGCATTTATAAATGACTAATAAAATAAAATTTTATTCAAATCAAACTTAAAAAAAAAGTAACAGGTAATGTCTCTTGGTAGAATCACTTCTCCTTTGGGAATTAAGACCTCTAAATGAGTTAATGACATAAAACAATGACATTCACTTTGGTTTTCCTTTCAACATAACATTTTTATTGATTATTTGGCAATTTCACAGCATGCACCCTGATCACAACCACTTCCCAGTTCTCCCAGGTTTGCTCTCCAACACTTGTAACCTTTCTTGAGAGGAAGGAGGAAGAGGAGAAGAAGAACTAGGAGGGAGAGGAGAAAAAGGAAAAGAAGAAGGAGAAGAGGAAGAGGAGGAGGAGGAGGAGGAGGAGGAGGAGGAGGAGGAGAAGAAGAAGAAGAAGAAGAAGAAGAAGAAGAAGAAGAAGAAGAAGAAGAAGAAGAAGAAGAAGAAGACGACAAGATTAATTTCTTCTTCATTGGAGCATGGTCAACCTCCTGGTGGACAGTCCCTTAAAGAAAACTGAGTCCTGTCCCACCCCTGCCAGAGCCATCAATTTCAGAGAGTTACACTTCAGCATCCCTATCATAATTTTTAAGAGTTCTCTTCAATGGCTTCTGGACTGTTAATTTGGAGGGTATTTAGGGATTGACACAGAGCCCTTCCATGTCCTTCTTTCTTGGCCTAGTCTATAGTCCTGAATACAACTGCAAAAGTAGCTTCCTGTCCTCTTACAGCTCATAGACTTCCACGTGTTATTCTCAAACCATGAGCTTTGCTAGACAGAGAAATTGAGGCAAAGAGGGAGAGGAGGCAGAGGGAAAGATGAGAAGGAGAGATGAAAGATTACCAGCTCTTCATATCTATGTCAAGCAAATGCTTTGTCTATAGGTCAGAATTTTAATTCATAAGCCACTATATTTTGAATTCCGTGCTGAGTCTGTGGTTCCTACTACAAACTCTGTGGTGAACAGCCAATGCAGAATGTCATTCTGTACACTGTGATTTACCACTGGGTAATAAATGAACTGTTTTGGCAAAGCAGCTTAGAGGCAGGTGGGAATTCCAAGCATAGATAAAGGAGGAGGGCAGAGTCAAAAAAGATGCTTTGAGCTGCTCCCCAAGAAAGTTAGATACAAGGGAACAGAGGTAAAACACGGATTAATAAGAATGGGTTCAGTTAAGTTCTAAGAACTAGCCGATAATGAGCCTAAGCCATAATCCAGACAGTTTGTAATGAATATAAGCTTTTGTGTAATTCTTTGGGACTAAGAGATTGTGGGTCTGGATCCTGGGCCTAGGCCAGGTCAGAAACCCCTGACTACAAGGAACAAAACTGAATTGGATGGCTGAATGGCATATATGGCTATAGGGCAAAAATGGCAAATGACTTTCCAGGATAGCTGTCTCTCTTGCAGTAAATGCTTTATCATTTGGTGACTATATTCATACTGTTCCTTTTCAATGAAGTATGTCCACATTCTTCCTATCCATACACTTTTTACCAGTAATTCAGTCTATCCCTAGACAAACAATAAACCACTACCACAGATCGGTGTAGACACACACTCATCCTTCCTTTCTTATGAAGTAGGAAGTCAGACATATTGCCAGAAAACCTCACTTGGAGGATTCTTGGTATCACTCTTGAACAGAGCTCTGCAGACAGAGAACAATCTATCATTAAGCCCATTATTCATTCTCTTTAAGTTTCTTCTTCCTCTCTCCAGCAGTCATAGAATACTGTCCATTAGGCACAAGAGCAGTGTGGAGGGTGTTGGTTTTGTGAATGAGAAAACACACACACACACACACACACACACACACACACACTACCAGGGCCACATGAGAGTTTATTCAGGAGAGTTGCCAGGCGAGTACAGGAGCAGAGAAGCAGAAGAGAGAAGAGACAGACTGCAACATGGCATCTCCTGTTAAGAAAACAGGTGGGCATGGATTTACTTAGCCACGCCTAGAGCCATTCTCTCTGTACATGGCATGTTCTGCTGGCACCGTGTCGGCTTGAGCACGTGGCTGGCATGCCAGGACTCCTTACTGTGGGGACTATGTAAATCTAAAGAAGCAGGTGCCCGGGTGAATCTAAGGCACTCTCTTCTATGCCTACCATGGATCTTCTTAAAGTTCTAGGATCTTTTCTACTATTTACCCTCCCTACTTGATGACATGCAGTTGACAGTACAGGCATGCTTATGATTTGATAGCCCGATCAAACCCCAATCCACAATTCACTAGTCAAATCTTACAATCATTTAATTTTCAGGTCAAATGACTTACACCTACATGGGACTCTGCTTTGGAATAAGTATTGTTGTTAGCAGGGGAAAGGTCAAGATACTGAAGGTTCACTTGTGACTCTTTTGGGGCAGCCTGCCAGGAGCTCTGATCAACACTAATTTATGACAATTATTAACAAACAACCATAATAAAGATAAGTTTGAAATAGTAAGCCATTGTTGATAAGCAGTCTGTCACTGCAGATTGAGAGAATGAATCTGGGATTATCTGCAGGGAATTAAAGCCACAGTGACGAAATCTGGGCTGACAGACTGGTGGCTTCTAGTTTATCTGAAACCACTGAGCAGACATAGCCACTGACAGCCATATCTCCTACAGCCCAGATGTAGATAAGAAATGCTAAATCTTGTCCATCATTAATTCCCTCTTATTAGTTGAACACAATCAGATGGCAAGGCAGCCTGAGGCATGTAGTTTATAGCAGAGTAAAGGAACAACAGCGAATGAGTCAGTGATCAAAATGGTGAAGGACTGGCTGCCTCATTACAGTTGTCCTCCAAATTTCAGAATTCATCTAGGAAATGATCTGTCTTTGGGACTGCATTGAATAGATGAGGATCCATTTATTATGGTCGAATTCTAGTATGGACCCAAATGAAAGTATCAGACAATGGAGTTTTGCCTTGGGCAAATGTCCTACTGTTAACAGTTTAGAAGCACTAAAGAGGCTAGGGATGTTTCTCATTTTATGTTGTTCAACTCCATTGCCTGTTCATGATGGGGTTCTATTTTATGAGACAGTGTCTTAATAGAAGTGTGGAGGAGAGGCACCAAACCAAACACCTGTGACCCGAATCCCTCAGGCTCAATCATTCCATGCTCTGAGCTCTGCCACACTCCGGCAGTATGGTTGCAGACCTAAGTACTCTAGGAGTTCATTGTTCACTGGAGAGCTATTGCTGATGCTGTGTTAAAGGCTTACAGGACTGATGTCAGGACTTGCCTTTCTTCAAAATGCATAACTCTTGAAGAACATCACACTCAGAAGAGAATATAACTCAGAAGAGTAATGTTACTATAACTTGAATAATATTAATTTAAATAAATAAAAATCATGCTAAATAAGTAATTCCTTTTCAAACAGAGTAGCTCAGAAACCTTCCTCAGGCAAGGATGCCTTATAAAAATATTTTATATATAAAAAAACCCCAATAATATATTTGCCTTTCTGCAAACATTTGTGGTCAAGAAAACATAATGGTGCAAACATGTAATTCCAGCATTTGAGTGGCTGAGGGAAGATCACAAAACAAGTTTGAGCTATAGAGGAAAGCCTTGTCTCAAAACAAATAGGCAAATAAAAATATAGCTCTAGATGTTGAATAGATTCTAAGTGTTCTTTCTGTAATAAAACACTGGTCCAAAGCAACCTGGGAGAAGAAAAGGCATTATCTCAGCCTGCTCTTCCAGATAATGCCCCATCACTGAAAGAAGCCAGGGCATGGACCTGAAGCATAAATTAAAGATTAAACCATGAAAAAACCTTGCTCACTGACACTCTCTTTCTTCTACAACCCAGGACTACCTGCTAATGGGTAGTACCACCCACAGTGGGCTGACATTTCCCACATCAATTATCAATCAAGATAATTTCCACGTACATGACTACATATTCATCTGATATGGGCAATCTCAACTGAGACTCCTTCTTCTCAGCTGACTCTTAGGTGTGTCAAGTTGACAATAAAAATCCATGTAGGACAGGGAGCTGGAGACATGACTCAGTTGTTAAAAACACTCATTGCGCTTGCAAACAACCTGGCTTCAGTTCCCATCACTCACGTGGCGGCTCACAACCACCTGTAATTCCAGTTTCAGATATCTAATGCCATCTTCTTAACACCATACATACAAAGCAAGTATATGGTACACAAATACACATACAAGAAAAACACTAATGCACATATACTAAAAAATAAATCTAAAAATTTAATTAGGCCAATAATGAATATAAAAGAAATTAATTTCTGACTGCAGCAGAGGTTCATGAACACCCACTCCTCATCCACAGTCTGTGTTTTCCTTTTATTAAAAAAAAGGAATTTTTATTTGGACATACAATTTTTTGATGCCAGGAGTGGTCAAATGACTACAACTTATACAATATGATTTTAGAAAAAGATTCTGGGACAGCTCCTAAAGTCACCCTCGAGTTGACAGCCTGTACGTGACATTCCCTGGACCCATTTCACTACTAGCCTTTCACTCTTCCTGAAACATGAAAAGATGAAACTGATAATGACTTTTAAAGATGCAAGCTTCCTTTAGGAAAGAAGGAGCTGTGAGTAGTGAGCTCCATGCGTTTGGTCTTAGATGACTCAGACACAAAGATGCCACACAACTGGACCACTTGATGCTAAACTTAGTTGTATTTGAAAAAGGAAAACATGTTTATGACATGCCAATCAATGTCAGAAACTTCTCAAATAAAATATAAACAATCCATTAGAATGCTCAATATTATTTATGATTATGCAAATCAAAATTATGAAATGACTAGTTAAAAATTATAAAAACTGGTAAGGATGTGGATAAAAAGAAATTCACATACATTCCTAGTGGGGATATCAATTAGCACCACCTTTATAAAGAACAAAAAGCTAAAACAGATCTTCTGTATAACCTCATTCTTCTGGCCTGATCTATCTGCAGGAAATGCTATTGGCAAACCAGAGCCAACTACACAATCATATTTCATGTGCAACAGCCAAAATATGGAATTAGCCTAGGTGCCCATGAGTGAATGAATGGATAAAGAAAATGAGGTAGACACATACCATGGAGTGTCAGCATATAACATTTAATGAAATCCTTTAATTGACAGGAAGAGGGAACAGAAGATTATTATGTTAAGTGAAATAAGCCAGACATAAAAAAGCAACCATGAGTTCTTCCTGATGTGCGAAAGCCAAAAAAAAAATAAAATAAAAATAAAAATCAAGATGGAAAGAGAATTGTAGTTACCAGAAACAAAAATGATATTCACCATGTACCTACATAGAAATGTCATATTGAACCACTAATATTTAAGTTAGTAATCACCAATATATTTTTTAACACTGCCATGCCACACTTTGTGTTACCTTCAACTAGTGTCTATTGTCTTCCACAGAGCTTAGGCAGAGAGACTGTTGCTTGGGGAGCTGAGGATTGAGCTTCATTGAGGCTCTAGAACAGACTAGGGAATTAAGGAAGACTTAAGAGCGTGGATTTAAGGTGAATTTGTGTCTATTCAACCAGTTATCACTACTGTCACAGGATGGAAGAGACTAGGAGACAGACAAAAACACATATTACCATGAAAAAAATAAACCAGAAAAGAGCCAATAAATTAGTTGTATGGATTAAATAAAAGCCTGAGTCTTTTAAAAAGAGATTGCATATTATGTCTTACAGAGCCGAGCAAACAACAACTTTTAGCATTACGAGTTGAGATGAAGCAACTGAGCTGTGAAAATCATTACTCAGTTTGTGGTTGTTAAGTCTGGAAAATCAAGCCAAGTCTTTCTAATCACTGGCAGTCTTTGAGGAAGTCAAGACCTTCTGGGAGTTTATTCTCTTTCCTCCTCCAGATCCTTCTGTGTGCTGGATGCTGCTCCCAAGACACTTGAGTCACTGCCATCTACATCCTCTGTTTTTGTCTTGAGGAATAGAAAAGAACCTGTAAATGTTCTTACTTTGTAATTACTTTGAATTACTTTGTCATTCTACAATGTGTGAGTCACTCCAGCCCTGGGGATCCCTCTCTTTCTCTCCCTTGAGCTATTAAACCTTCTCTGCTGCTTTCACAAGCAAATCTCTCAATCTTTGGAAAAGTCGAGTTTTTCCTGACTGTATTCCACGGAACACTGACATCTCTAAAGATTCCAAATGGCCAGTGACCAGATATACTTGGAAGTAGCAGATGTATTTTTAAATGCCATGAATCTCATTGCCACATGGATCATCAACCATAGCACTGATTCTTTTGAGAGCGAGAGCCAGAAAGTTAATTAGCAAAAAACTATACTTTGGTTGAATATCAACCTCTGACAAAAGTGAAAGAAATTTTGAAATTCAAAGTAAAAAAGAAAATTATTCTTGCTAGTCCAATCAAGTGCAATGTATGAATGAGATCTGAATTCATGCAAGTGCTGAGGTCAAATTCTTGGATTGTCATAGTAAGAAGAGCCCGGGGAACTATGCATATGTTAAGAGAAGTTTAAGTCCCACTCAGGAAGTGGAGAAATACCAGGCCCAAATATGACTCATCTGAGCAGAGAAGGGCAAGTCTGTGAACAGACACGGTGACCAATCCCTTGGCTAAACAGTAGAAGAGGCTGTGCCAACCAAACCAACTCTACTGGGGAACTCCAGAGCAGTGGAACTTTCTGCTCACTTTCTTAGACAGACTAGAAGATATCAGGTCCTTTCTCTTCTTCTACCAACATATTTTCATTGTACATAGCAGTGGGTTTCATAAGACTAGTCTTATATAAGTATATTACATCCTTTGTCATAAGAGCAGCATCTCATATAAAATGTGGGTTAGATATATCAAGAAATATGACTAGAGACACGAGCCCAGGACCATATACTACAAGAATAGCTCAGGGGAAATGGATGCCTCTCTGTGACTTTGGGAAGAAAAGTGGACTTCCAAGTATGCCAATGAGTCAGTGGGGCCTTTAGCCACAACAAGAAGATATCTGTGTAAGGATCTTCAAACCTAAGACAAAGGATAGAAATTTCAGCAGCAGATACCAGCACCCCAGGCGCACAAGCCTCTGATGAGGCCTCTTCTTTCCCAATGGATCACAATCTACTCACCTTTCCACAGAAGATGCCAAGACACATCCAGAGCACAGCTTAGGGATCCAAATTTACTGTTCCCTAAGAACGTAAAGACTTGCAAGACAGCTGGAGAGGGATGAAAACTAAGCATTTCCCCCAAAGATGGCATGTCTCCTGCAGTAGCATCTCCAAGCTGGATGAAGAGGAGTTGCCATTAACTAACAGCATCTGTATGTGCTCTAGCCCTTTCAGTGAAAACATTGCCCAATTAGCTGTGGAGGTCATGGTCCATAAAGAGCAAATCTGCTACAGAAAATAAAAAAGCAGTGGGTTTTGTTGCATACTGAACAGAACAGGCAATTTGATTTTCAATTCTATTATTTTAATGATTCTACTACATCAGGAGGAGAAATAAAGATAGAAAATAAGCTTTGGGAAAAAATACAATGTGAAAGAAGAATTTCCATAAAAAAAAAGGACTGTTAGTGAAAAAATAAGTGGCCAAATAATGTTGAACAAAAGAACTGCTACAATAAGAGAATTCCGTGGTATTGCAGTAAAGAGAATGCTGATGTGCTCTGAAAGTTAAATCAGCTTGGAACAAACTTAAGAAATAAAATTAAAATTGCAAAACCTGATCACTTGGAATGAAGGGAGGACACATGGTTAATCTAAACATTAGGAGAAACTCAAGCCATAGTGAGCATAACGGTAGAGACAAAGGGGGTCATATTGACAATATTTCCTCCTCATTTATTATTATGAAGCTAACAATAGCTCATGAGATTAGGAGGGAGTGTAAAAGGATTATGATTCCAAAATTGACCTTTTGCACAAATGGGCTATTGGCGATTTGTATCAAATATTCAAGGAAGAAATTACCACAGCTCTCTACAATCTCTCCTAGAAAACAAAAGCATAAGAAATATTTTTAACACATCCTAATGGACCAGCATTTCCATAATAAGAAAAAGAAACACACCAGGGTTTCACGGATATGGATACAAATACTTGAAACAAAATATTATAGAATCAAACACAATTCATATAGCAAGATCAATAAAACAACCAAGTGATACATATTTCAGATGTGTAAGGAATCAGGTCCATTGATTGTGGTATAAAACTTTGGTATAGTGAAATTAATTAATACAATATCTGTTGTAGACATTTTGACTATTTTAACTTGGCAAAGATGTGTTATGCTGCAGAATATTACTTTAACTATGTAAAAGTGTGTTACTTTTGTTTATATTACATTTGTTTAATTATGTAAGGATGTATTGCTTTTGTTTCACCTTACCTACCTAAGGCACCTGATTGGTTTAATAAAAAGCTGAATGGCCAATAGCTAGGCAGGAAAAGGGATAGGCAGGGCTGCCAGGCAGAGAATAAAATAAGAGGAGGAATCTAGGCTCAGGAGAAAAAAACCAAGAGAGAGAAGAAGGAGAGGATGAGGGTGAAACCTGGGGCCAGGAGCCACCAGACAGCAGACATGAGAAGCTGTGAGAGTAAGATATGCAGAAGGAAAGAAAAGTAAAAAGCCCTGAGGCAAAAGATAGATAACAATTGATTGAAGTTAAAAGAGCTAGCCAGAAATGACTCTAATAATAAGTCTTGTGTCCTGATTTGGGAGCTGATTGGTGGACAAAAAGAAAAAAAAAACTGGTACAAATGTTCATCAATTAATACTCTGTCACATAGCCTCAACAGGGCAAAGAAGAAAAGCAAGATAGTGCATCATTACACATGTTAGGTCATTTTCCACTGCTGTGACAAAATACTCCTTAGGTACTTATAAAGGAATTTGTTGAACTCACAGTTTTGGAAATTACATTTTCAAGGCTGGAATTGGTCTCTTTAGAAAGCCTCATGAAAAAGGTATCATGGCAGGATGTATCCAAGAAGAAGAGATCACGAGGTGAGTGGGAATGCCAGAGCAAGGGTCAGGATCAGCCTTGCTTTTCTTACAATATCCCTCTTACAAATACTAACACAGAGACCCAAAACTACATTAATTTCTTCAATGGGCGAGGAGGAGAGAATGAAAAAGCAAAAGATGGAGAATACTTGAGCGTTGAGCTTTGTGAACACATTTTTAAATACATTTACCAGAATTTATAGAGGGTACAACACACACACACCTAAATAGACTCTAATGTAAACCAGGAAAAGTGGATAGCATGATATGCTAGTGTGAGGTCGTCAACTGGAACAAATGGGGTTGTTGCTAGGTAAGAAGGAGTGAGAAATATTTTATTTTATTTTATTTTACTACTTTCTATTCCTATCTACTCTTCACCTAAAACTATCTATTTATAATCATTGATAATAATATTTTCTCAGGGGAAAAGGCAGATATACTTGTACATGCACATATATTAGAAGAATGCCTATCATTCATATGTACATATATACTATATGTATATTTTACATATACATATATACAATAACTATTCTCAAAAATCAAAGAATACAGTAGTCTCAGCACTCCAAAAAACACAACAGGGAAGATTAAAATTTTATTTTTGTGTGATGCAATTATAGGGTATTTTGCATAACTCCTAAATAACTTTTAGTACTTTTCAACTTATCCATGATAATACATAGTCATTATTGCTAATGATAAGCTGATATCATTTAAGACATAAGTATGTGTTGCATGTGTGAGTACTTAGACAAACACACATCACCTCCTCTTACATGGGTACAAAGAAGATGAGTCAAAAATAGAAGAAAGGAGAGAATAATGTACATCAAAAAAGGAAGAGATTTATCTAGAGTTACACAGGACTGTGTGCAAATGAAAAAAAAAATACATTATAGATATTTTGTATATCTTCCAGATGTTACAGTTCATATGGGAAAAACATTTTAAAATAAAATCCAATATGCCAACCATAGAATAATACTTTGTACATAACATTGAGCGTGAGTAAACGTTTGTAATTGTTAGTACTTTGTGGAATCTTGGCAGAAGCAAGGCTAACATGACATTTAGCTGTTTGTTCAAGAGGTTGAACAAATAACAGTCATTTAAAGAATAATAATCAGTGTGGAAAAATGGTGTTTCTAGTAGGATCAGAGATGAACTCTTACATTTTTCTGTGTAAAAGTTCAATATCCCCAAATCAAAGAAGACATATGTTGTAGAATATTATTTTAAGATGTGTTACAATTGTTTATGCTGTAAAACATTTATTTAATAATGCAAAGATGTGTTGCATTCTTTTATGTTGCATTTGTTTAACTCTGTGAAGCTGTGTTACTTTGCTTATCTAAAATACCTAATAGGCCTCATAAAAAGCTGAACAGCCAATAACAAGGCAGGAGAAAGGGCAGGCAGGGCTGGCAGGGAGAGAGAATAAACAGGAGGAGGGGAATCTAGGAGTGCGAAAAGAAAAGAAAGACAACAGGAGCCAGCACCAGCTACACAGCCAGACACAGACTAAGAAGTAAAGTATACAGAATAGAGAAAGATAAAAGCTCAGAGGCAAAAGATAGATGGGATAATTTAAATTAAGAAACTCTGACTAGAAACAAGCCAAGCTAAGGCTGGGCATTTATATAGGAGAATAAGTTTTCTGTGTGATTTATTTGGGAGCTAGGTGGCAGGCCCTCAAAGAGTAAAACAAAATAACAGAGCAACTACAGATGTGTTTCAAAATGAAAATGTCTTGGTTGATTTATTTCATTGCTTCAGGGTTTATCACAAAATGTTACTTAGGTAAACTCTTCTTTGGCCTTATAAGAGTAATTGATGACTGTTAAGTACCTTTGGATGTTATATGCAGCATCCTTGGTCCTTAGAACCTTGGTGAGAGGAAAGTACTTACAACCTCACTTTAGACAGAGACACTGGTAAAGCCTCATCTCAAATGCGACACATCTAACATATGTGGGAGGCATGATCTTAGCATGTATCTGACTGACTGTAAAATCTGTGTTCTTCCTTTCTCTACCTCTACATATCAGCTGAGGTCTGCTATAATAACTGCTCACAATGTATTTTTCCAGAAGTTTCTGACTCAAATGTCATTACTGAGCAAGATGAGCAAGCTAACTCATAAAAGTTACTTTATTTTTAATGGTCATGTCCAAGAGCAGAACACTGACTATGAAGTGTTTCAGGAATGGTGTTTCATACTCACTGAAGCCCCTGGGAAATGAGGATTTGTACTTACTGAAGCCCCTGGGAATCAGGGCCTCCACTCAGGCTGGGCTACAGTCTTCCTTCAGTGCTGGCTTTATATCTTGATGTTGGCACTGATGGGTTCAACAGGAAACAGCCCATTTTCTTGGCTTGAGATTTTTTTTACTTCCAAAGCAACACAATGAAAGACAAAAAAGAGGATGGGCATGGAAGGAGCCCCAGACACCTCTTTTCTCTCTGTCATATCACAATTTGGACACAGACCAGAATTTGACCAAACATGGCCTGGAGCCAACCTCCATCTGTGATGTCTTTTGTATGAACCAGCGATTCTCAACCTTCCTAATATCGTGACCCTTTAATACAGTTCCTCAGGTTGTGGTGACCCCAACCATAAAATTAATTGCAATGCTACTTCATAGCTCGAGTTTTGCTACTGTTATGAATCACAAGTAAATATCTGATATGTAGGATCTTATGCTACCTTTATGAAAGGGTCATTGAACTCCCAAAAAAGTCGTGCTTCATAGGTTAAGAACTAATGATCATCAGCAAAGAATGGATTTTACATTTAAAAGTGGATAGGAAAATTCAAATGACTAAAATATGTCATGGCATTTAAAATTATATGAAAGTTAATTTTCAGTTTCCATAAATGAAAGAAATTACATTGGAACTCAGCCACACTCACTTAGGAATTGCCACGACTGATTTCTCACCACAATAGCAGCATGGAACAGTTGCAACAAAGACCATATGGGTGAAAGGAAGGTGAAAACTTACTAGCTATGCGTTCACGGATGCTTGCTGACCCTACCTAGCATAGGCAGCCAAGCAAGAGAAAAACGGAATGTGCAGTGCACGTGAAGAATGCTTATGTAGATAAGGGTGTAGCCTCCCCATCTACTTAAGCTAAGAAAATTCACCCTCCCGAGGTTAGGGACTCTGGTGGCCCAATCCTGACAAACATGGTGCTGGCAGGACTTGCTCTTCCCACCTTCTTTCTCCCTTGTAAATTGTTAGGTTATATTCCTGAGCTAGCCTCATATTCCATTCTCTTGACAAATCCCTCCTCCTGAGCCTGACTACCAAGGTCCAGCTATCAAAGTATTAAAGTCCATCAAACCCCTCCCCTTTGCTTCACCTTATTAACATGCCCGGTTAAAATATACCACCATGTCCTAGACCGGCTCCCTTTCCCCATTCTTAAGAAATCTGCAAGGTCATTTGCTGCCATTTATCAGCCTGAGCCAGAAAACAGCCACTTTAACTTTTCTCACTCACTTAACAAAGGATCTCTATGAAAACAGAAGTTTGGGTGTGGTTTGTGCCTAATCAGGAGTCTGGAGGGAGCCAGTTTAGCGGAGGGAGGGGGGTAGGGATATTCTTCACCAAGATTAGGTCACAGGCCCCCAGCTCTGCTGCTTCCATCTGTCTAAAACCGATGCATCTACAAGACTGGCCTCTGCTAAGCATCCACAGAGAAGCAGGAAGCCTTTCTATACCTTGTCCTCCATCTTCCCTTCCTCCTTCTTCCTCACATTCTGTGTTCTGGGTAGTTGTCACAGGGACACAGAATCTTACAGTCTTTTAGACCACAAGAGCAATTTCTGACAGTTTTGGCTCTGGGAAGCTTCCCGACCTCCTATCGCAATGCTGCAGCTGCCCGCTCTGTTTAGTCAGGATGAGCTTCCCACAATGCACCTGTCCTTTAATCCTACAATGTGTGCACACAAACTTACACACACACACACACACACACACACACACACACACACACACACACACACATTGGATATAGGAAGAAAAACCCTGTTGAGCCTGAAAGAAAATCATGTCTTTCATAAGCAGACCTGGCTTTTTTCCATTGTAAAATGTGTCTGCCGCTTGTTTTGGAGAGAGATGATGCGTATTTTGTACATGAACTGCTCTGACCTATTTATGTGGATGAGGATATGAACTGGTAGGGAGGAAGTGAAGAAGAGGGTAGGAGGGAGGGGGCACTGTAGAGTGAGCAGCCAGACACAAGCTGTGGTGTCAATACCGTAAAGTTCAGATTCAGGACTCCAAATCAATCACCTTCATGGCAGAGAAGCTGGATGTGAGGAAAAGAGAGTGGGTGGTGCTCTCTGACGGCTTATCATCGTCTAAGACATCTTCATGAGCAAAAATATCTTGAGGGGTAAAGGGGCTCCTATAATAAAGCATAGGAAGATAATATAGACATTGTTAACAATGCTCCTGTTTGGGTGGGAGAAGGGATGATCTATTCCTTTTATTTAAACCATTCTGAGCCCCCACGTCCTCCTTTGGCACTAAGATGAAGAGAAGGGGTGTGAATGCAGAACTCACAGGCAGAAAGAGCCTCACAGATGCGTGGGCACCTTCTGACCCCAGCTGCTCTAGGACTCATGACAAATCGCTCTTGAAATTTTACAAGCAGGTTGTTTTTCAGGCTTCTTCCTATCACCTGAAGACTGAAAACTGAATACGGGAGCATCTTCCCACACCCTACACCCCACACCTTGCCATGGTCTGGAGAGGCAGAAACATTTTCTGAACTGGTTTCTTCCTCTTAAATCCTGACTGCCTATCTTATGATTATTTCTGATTTACTTTCCTTAAGATTTAAAATGTTATTGACATCCATTTATTATACATGATGATGGTTCCATAAAAAGTTTTTCAATGTATCTTATACCTTGACCATAACCCCCAGTATCCTTCCTTTTCTCCCTTCTTCTCCTCTCTCCAAATTCCTTATCTTCCCCAGTGTCTCCTCAGCTGACATTTCATATAAAATATGTATATAATCTGGGAACTACAAGTGAGAGAAAACACTCTGTATCCATCTTTCTGTGTTGAACTTGCTTGGTTTAATATAGTGATCTCCAGGTCCATCCATTTTCCAGAAAGTGACATATTTTTGTGCTTCTTTGTGGCTAAATAAAACTCAATTGTGTAGATACATCACAGTCTTAACCAGCAGGGAAGTGAGAATTTCCTGAGAGTTTCTTACTACAGTCATGATGGCTATCTTTAAAGAAACAACAATAAAAGCTGGTGGGTATTTGAGGGAAATGGAACTCTCATATGCTCTTGGTAGGAGTATAAATTGTACTAACCACTATAGAAGTCACTATGTATGATCCCTAAGAAATGAAACACGGAATTGCCATATGCCATTCTTAGATATATAGCCTAAAGACTCTAAGACAACATTTGAAGGTAGAAGAAAAAGCTGGTGGAAATAGTCTCTTATCCCATACAGAAATAAAGCTGAAACCCAAAAGCAAAAATACAAGAAAACTAGAACATTTCTTGTATTTTAATGACTGAAATTTCAGAAAAATGGGGACAAACAGGCAGAAAAGGGATGCACCTGTACACATGAAAGAAAAAAAAATTCCCCAATTCCATATTGAAACTAGTGAAATTCACAGCAGATCACAAGATTCTCAAGTTGTCTAATTACCAACAAAATAAAATAATAATTGAAGAGGTTTTATGCCTCTTTAAAACAATGTCAGAGCCTAGAGAATAGTTTCAAAATCTAAAATGATTTTCAACCTAGATATCTATATGAAACTCAACAATAATAATAAAGAATACAGTCATTTTCAGAAATGTTTTGATATATCCCACCTTTAAGAAATAGTCCACCAAAATGTTGAGCTTATAAGGGAGAGAAAGAAAGAGGGAGAGATGCACACATGCTGGTGCCCAAGTATGTCAATACCCCGAAGCTGAAGTTACAGATAGTCAGAAACCAGCTAATGTGGGTGCTGGGAATTGAACTCAGGTTACCTTGTAGAGCAGTATGTCTCTTAGTTCCTGAGTCATCTCTCCAGCCTATTATAAGAGACATTGGACCTAAGAAATCTCTATTTTTATTGGATATTGCAATCCAATTGAAAGGTAAGTAAATTCTCAAGTTAATAGTGAAAGGAGACCCCAGGTTAGCAATACCATGGTGATAAGAGAATTACCAGTATATATTAAACCAGAGGAAATACCCCTACATGGGAAAAATTCATAGACAGCTTTGATTTGATTTTGTGTTAAAGGAGAATTCAGCAATAGGGAGATGGTGAGGTGAGTTCATGATAACCACACAGGAAATGAAGCAATTCAGAAAATAATTATTAACTCCAGATAAAGCAAACGGTGTGCCCAAAAGGGAGTACTCATTGTGGTTCTGCTATGAATGTTTATACATAGTTATAGCACAAACACTAAATATTAATCAACCAAAAGGATCCAGCTTTAGGGAGATGATGGGATAGAAGATAGGAAGTGTACCTGTACACAGAAAGGTGATGGAGAGGGAAATTAGATAATCTTCTAATGGAGTAGAAGAAAGATATGGGTGGAATTTAGAGACTTGAAGGCAACCAACAACTACATTGGGAAATAATCGCCAATTCAGGGCAGAAAAATTAGTTGATTTTGTTTTGTATGTCTGAGGAAAGGAATGTGCTAAGCTCCAAAATAATTCTCTGAAACTATCTCCACTCTTCAAACACACATTAAAAATTCTAAAAAAAATATTTGTTTGGAGAGATGACTCCATGGTTAAAAATCCTCTTGCTCAAGGTTGTCTAGGGCAACTTTGCCCTTGTATTAGGATAATTTATCCAAGTTTTTTATTTTCCTTCCACAACATAATGACTTGCTGATTGTAGGACATGCATTCCTTCAGGAAGAATCTTCTGATGTACTAAATAGTTGCTCTAAGGAAAAGCAGTTGTAAAAAGTTGGGGTTTTTTTTGCCTTAGTTGTGAACATATAAATTTGCTGTTGTTTTTGAATGTACATTACAAAATAAATTAAATTGTATTGATTTCACCTCTAAGTTTGATTATTTCCTGCCGTCTACTCCTTCTAGGTGAGTTCACTTGTAATTGTTCTAAGGCTTTCAGTTGAGCTGTTAGGTCTCTAGTATGGTATTTCTCAAGGTTTTTCATATAGGCATCTAGCGCTATGAATTTTCCTCTTAAGACTGCTTTCATTGTGTCCCACAAGTTTGGATACGTTGTAGATTCATTTTCATTGAATTCTAGGAAGACTTTGATTTCTTTCTTAATTTCTTCCTTGACCCAAAGATGGTTCAGCTGATTGATGTTTAGTTTCCATGAGTTGGTAGTCTTTCTTTGGGTTTTGATGTTGTTGAAGTCTAACTTTAGGCCCCGGTGGTCCGGTATGTGACAAGGGATTATTTCCATTTTTTTGTATCTGCTGATATTTGCTTTAGGACCAATTATGTGGTCAGTTTTGGAGAAAGTTCCATGAGGAGCTGAGAAATATGTATATTCCTTTGCCTTTGGGTGGAAGGATCTGTAGATATCTATGAAATCCATTTGCATCATAACCTCATTTAGACTCCTTATTTCTCTGTTGAGGCTCTGTCTGGTTGATCTATCCAGGGTTGAAAGTGGGGTATTGAAGTCTTCTACTATTAGGGTGTAAGAACTGATGTGGGATTCGAGCTTTAGCAGTGTTTCTTTTACTTATGTAGGTGCCCCTATATTAGGAGCATAAATATTTAAGATTGAAATCTCCTCTTGACCAATTTTTCCTGTGATGAATAAGTAGTGACCATCTTGGTCCCTTTTAATTGCTTTTAGCTTAAAGTCTACTTTGTTAGATATTAGGATTGCAACCCCTGCTTGTTTCTTAGGACCATTTGACTGGAAAATCTTTTCCCAAC
>PVIH01010556.1:0-62303 GCA_004025045.1 Sigmodon hispidus
CTGTCATCTGTGCCTTTTATCTTAGCCAATCTAACAGGTGTTAGGTGGTATCTCAAAGTTGTTTTGATTTGCATTTCTCTGATGGCTAAAGATGAAGAGCACTTTTTCAGGTGCCTTTCAGCCATTCGTAGTTCCTCTGCTGAGAATTCCCTTTTTAAATCTGTACCCCATTTTTTGATAGGGTTATTCAGGGTTTTGGCTCTAAATTCTTGAGCTCTTTATATATCTTAGAGATCAGTCCTCTATCACTTGTAGGGTTGGTAAAAATCTTTTCCCATTCTGTAGGCTGGCGTTTTGTCCTATTGACAGTGTCCTTGGCTTTGCAGAAGCTTCCCAGCTTCAGGAGAAAAGAAACCTTTGTATACTGTAAATTAATAGAATGTTTTATGAAAAACATCTCCTTGAAAAGCTATACTTCTCCTGAGTGTTGAAGGAATCAAAAGCAGCAAGTCACAGAGATCTATGCACATCATATTTTCTGTAATATGATTCACAATAGCCAGATATGAACATTACCTAGATATTTATCAACTAATGAATGAAAAAGAAAATACATACACTCCATGAAATATTATTTTTAAAAGATAAGGATATGCTGACATTTGTGAAAACACATAAATGCAGAGGACATTAAGCTAAATAAAATAAGCTAGGTATAGAAAAGAAAAATACTGCAGAATTTCACTCATGTGTAAAATATGAAAGCACTGAATTGACAGCAGTAAAGACTACATTATTGGCTCTCAAAGACTGCAGGTGGGAGGATAAGAAATGGGAGTTGTTCATCAAAGTGTACAAAGTTTCAGCAAGGTAGGAGAAGTACATTTCAAAATCTACTATACAACAGGGTAGCAATAGTTAATCATATTGTATATTTTCTTTTTTACTATTATGAATAAAGAAGTCACATTTTCTATCCTTGTATATCCTTAATCAAGGTCCCTTCCCCCTCCCACCACATCAGGTCATTCTTTCTTCTCCTCATCTCCCCATCCCCCCCATGAGCAGATGATCAAGGTTCCAATACCGTTCAGTTAAGTCTCCACTTCTGGCAGATCCAGTTTTCTCCCCCCAACATCAAGACTAACTCAGGTGTTCCTCTAGGGGGAGTGGGGTCCAAGGTGTTTCCAATCCCAAGCTGTTCAGTGGTTGTGGTTTGCAGTTTGGGCATGCTTTGCTTTTATTTGTTTGTTTGTTTGTTTAGAGTCTACTAATGAGTGAGTATATCCCCTGCTTATCTTACTGGGTTTGTGATACCTTGCTCAGGAGGATATTCTCCAAATCCATCCATTTGCCTGCAAATTTTAGGATATCACTTTTTCTTACTGCTGAGTAGTAGTAAAAGGGTTGAAAAAGAAATAAGGGAAATATCATCCTTTATAATAGCTGCAAATAGTATTAAATACCTTGAAGTAACTATAATCAAAGAAGTAACAGATCTATTTGACAAAAATTTTAAATCACTGAAGAAAGAAATTGAAGAGGATATCAGAAAATTGAAAGCTCTCTCTCATGTTCCTGGATAGGTAGGATCAACATAGTAAAAATGGCAATTCTACCAAAGGCAATCTACAGATTCAATGTACTGCCCATCAAAATTCCAACAGAATATTTTTCAACCTTGAAAGAACAATACCCAATTTCATGTGAAATAACAGGAAAGCCAGGATTGCCAAAACTATTTTGCTCAACAAAAGAACGTCAGGAGGCATTACCATCCCTGACTTCAAGTTATACTATAGAGCTACAGTAATAAAAACAGCCCGGTAATGGCATAAAAACAGATTTGTGGATCAATGGAATAGAATTGAGGATCCAGACATTAATCCAAAAACCTATGAACACCTGATCTTTGACAAAGAGGCCCAAAATATTCAATGGAAAAAAGATAGTATATTTAACAAATGGTGTTGGCATAGCTGGATGGAAATGTGTAGAAAAATGCAAATAAATCCAAGCCTGTCACCCTGCACAAAACTCAAATCCAAGTGGATCAAAGACCTCAATATAAGCCCAGCCACTCTGAACTTGATAGAAAAGAAAGTGGGAAATACACTTCTATGAATTGGCACAGGCGACCACTTCCTAAATATAACACCAGTGTCACAGACACTAAGATCAACAATCAATAAGTGGGGTCTCCTGAAGCTGGGAAGCTTTTGTAAAGCCAAGGACACTATCAATGGGACTAAACGACAACCTACAGAATGGGAAAAGATTTTCACCAACTCTGCAAGTGATAGAAGATTGATTTCTAAGATATATAAAGAACTCAAGAATCTAGAGCCCAAAACCTTGAATAACCCAATTAAAAAATGGGGTTCAGAATTAAAAATGGAATTCTCAGTAGAAGAATTACAAATGGTTGAATGGCACTTGAAAAAGTGCTCAACATCTTTAGCCATTAGAGAAAGGTAAATCAAAACAACTTTGAGATACCACCTAACACCTGTCAGATTGGCTAAGATAAAAGACACAGATGACAGCCTATGCTGGAGAGGATGCGGAACAAAGGGAACACTCCTCCATTGTTGGTGGGAGTGTAAGCTTGTTCAGCCACTCTGGAATGGAGTATGGTGGTTCCTCAGAAAACTGAGAATCAATCTCCCCAACGATCCAGCAATATCACTTCTGGATGTATACCCTAAAGACGCACAGTCACACTCCAATGGTATTAGCTCAACTGTGTTCACAGCAGCATTATTTGTAATAGCAAGAACCTGGAAACAACCTAGATGCCCCTCAACTGAAGAATGGATTAACATATTGTATATTTTCAAATATCTTATCTAATAAATTACAACTCTCTCATAAAAACTGAAATGTCATGGTAGTTTAGTTTAATTTATCATTTATAATCATCCAAATGGTATTTGTATAACAAAACATAATATTGTACCCCATATATTCATACAATTATTATTTTTCTATTAGAACAATAGAATTTAAATATCAAATTAAATTCTAATGACAATACCTGATTTTAATACCACTCACTGGTGTGTGGTAGATTGCTTAAATACCTCCTAAATTTGAGGTTTGGATGCTGAGTTCTGTTCTTTTTTTCTTTTTTCTTGTCTTTTTCTGAGACATAATCTACCTATAGTTAGTGTAGGCTAAACTCAAACTTGTGTTTATCCTCTTGCCTCCACCTCTTGAGTCCATATATGCCCAGCTCTGTATATTAGATTCTTGACCTTCATAGACTACTCAGGCACTTTTACATATCTAGGGAATTCAATAGTGTCTGGATCATATTTTTTAAGAGCAATAATGGCTATGCATACTACTTTATTTCTAAATAGATTGTGATAAAGCATGATTTGTCTAGATGAGACATCATTAACTGGCTCTACTCATTTACTGATGACTTGGACTTAAATCAGTTATTGTTATACTGATGTCAGATTGTGATTTTCTATTTCTGTCTTTCATTTTAATTCTAGTTGTGACATATCGTATGAAAGATTTCTCTTGTTGGACATTTACTTATTTATAAATACAGACTCAAGGGTCATAATGTGCCATCACACCAATAGAACAGTAACTAAGATAGTTGACAGAGCTCCATTTATTATTATTTTAACTTGAAAGAACACAACTCATTGTATATTCAGATATAATCAGTGTATTTGTTTAATGTATCAAAATGTAGACCTTTAGTAATCGTGGAAACAACCAAAGACAATTTTATTCCTCTGTCACAGAAACATGAGTCCATGTAGGATTGTCTCAGACACTGTTGCATTACCTCACCATGTCCAGGCTAGTACCCTCATTGCAGGCTCCAAAAGAGTTTATTCCACATCTGTATTTCAGCCAGTGGAAAGTAAGAAAAGCAATTGATCAAACTTTTCCCTTTAGGTCTTGGCTAAAGTTTAATCAAATCCATAGCTCAAAGCAAGTACAGCTGAGTAGCCTTGTACAGCTTAAAAATTCTATTAGAATGGAGGAAAGGAAAAAACAAATATGAGGGCACAACTGTCTATCTCTTTTATCTCACAGAATAGATATTTCTCATTGAGTTGATTTATGTGTGTTATACTTGCATAACATTCCCATTTAACTCTTAAGGAGGAGAATATTGCAATTAGAATGATTTTGATCTCATATGTTAGTTCTGTGCTGAAGATGGAACCAAGAGACTTTAACATACTAAGGAAGTACTCTACTGATGAACTGTGTCCCAGCCCCTACACCTTGATTCTTAATCAAAGAAAAAGGTACAAATTAGCAACATACAAGAATCTTCACATTTTCTTTTTTCTTAGCTTAGTTTAGCTGTCCTCTGGTGATTTAAGGTCACTTGCAATAGGGCCCTTGAATCTATGGCTTTTGCTCTCAATCAAGAGAAATCTGGAATCTCCCTTTTAGCTCTCTATCTTTATATGAAATCTTGTCCCATGTGTGCTCAGTTCACTCACTGGCAAGAGCCTATCACTGACCTAAAATAGAACAAAGTCTTTAATCGTTTTTTCTTTGCTGATGTCGCAAATTAAACACAAATCCAAGCAGATTAAATGACACCAATCTATGACTTGATAGTGGGACAGAGTAAAAGTGTGACACAGTATCACTAGTCAAGGTCCAGTAGGCTGAAATCTAAATGTACAAATGCCTATTCTGCATGGTCTAGAGGAAAATGTTTCACCTTTCCCAGCTTGAAAAGGCTACCAGTGTTTGTAATGTATGACTCCTTTTCTCCACCTTCACAGCTAGCAATACTTCAAGTTCTCAAATCTGATTACTTCCATAGTCACTGCTGTGTTCTCCTTTTGCACTTTGAGTGACCTTTGTGTTCACCTAGTGTTGTTAATGTAGCTTTTTCCTTCAAGCATAAGATAGCCATCATGGAGTAGAGATAACCTTTTCCTGAGAGTCATGGCAATGTTAGCTAGGTCTATGGCAATGGCAATGGAACTACCAATACTCTGTAACAGGACACAGAGAAAATCAGCAGATCTTTACCTGAGATTTCTTCTATCTCCTTTAACAGTTCCTAGCTATAGGTGCTTGAAAGGTAGCAGTCAGTGCTATATTGTACTGGGATTTTGTTAACCTACATTGTAAATATTTGTTCTTCCCACTGGTTTAATAAAAAGATGATTGGCCAGAAGGTAGACAGGAAGTGTGGGTGGGGCTAACAGACTAAGAAAACTCTGGGAACAGGAAGAACAGAGCAGAGACACAAAGAGAGATGCCAGCAGATGCAGAGGAAAGAAGACAACCATGCTGCTCTGAGAAAAGGGACTGAGCCACATGGCTAAACAGATTAATGGTAATAGATTGAGTTAAGATTGAAGAGCTAGTTAGCAATATGTCTGAGTTATAGGTCAATCAGCATGAAATGAATATAAACAGCATTTGTGTGATTATTTGGGGCTAAACGGAGGTCTGAACCTCAGGGCTAGGCTGGAAAGTCCCAACCAGAAACTTCTAATCACACTATATTATATAGGAAATGGGTTAGTTGAAAGCAAGACTCCATGATGAAGCTTTTGTGAGGTGTGAGGTTGTTACCCATAATGGATTATGAGGGACTTTTCAGTGATGCTGCTATTTTGAGTCACCTATTCCATTATACAGGCTTACTGATAACACAAAAACCAGTTCCTCTCTCTCTGTCTCAACCAAGAAACTCATTGTTTCACCAGGTTGAATTTGAATGAACTAGATTCTTTGGTCTGTTGGTGGTGCCAAACCTGGGGTGAATAAATATTTGTTCCTGTCTTGCTAGGAAAAGTATTGTAACACCTAAGTCTAACCAGATATTTCAGGATAATCTCCTCAAATTAACAACAGATGACTTCCAGTCTTAATCCTATATACATCTTTAATTCCTATTTGTCATGTGACATAACCTTATTTTACAGATGCAGGGGACTGAGACATAGATACCTTTTATTCTCCTAGCCACAACTCTCATTTTGTTCTAAATTTCTTGTGGCAAGAAGCACAACTATGTTTCCTTTTCTTCTCTCCTTGGGGTTTTTCCTCAATTTTACTACCAAATGAGTTTATTTTCAACTCAAGAGTTGAACTTAAGAAATAAGCTTTATACTAATTATTACCTTACATGGGCACAAAATCACCTGTCCTTTCTAAGTTACTCTAAAATGAATGAGTCATGGTTCAGACAGCAAAATCAGGCAAGCTTAACTAACCCTTTTAAGCTATCTATACTCAGCTGCAATTTCTAATTGCTTCATTTGGGATTTGACACATGTAGTGTAAGATACCAATAGTTCTTAAGAAATGTAATAATTCATTTAGAATTATATGGCCAGCTGGTAAAAGGTAAGCATTTAAAACACTGGTGACTTTTGAAGTTCCATCTGAGGCCTCATTTACTTTTTCTGAACAGAGAAAGAAGAGGAACAATAGGCAAAGATAGGAAATCTCTTTTTAAATATTTTGATATTCAAATTATTTTAGTAGAGTAAGCTAACTTACGAAAGTATCATCAAGATCATTATCAGTAAGATTTGCTATTAAGAACATGGGAAGAACACTAGAGGGGCTATATTCCGACCTAGCTTTTATCAAAAAGTTGTAGGCACCAACTACAAATGAATTAGTGCCATTGTCTTCAAAATGGGATGGAAAAAAACTTGGCATCAACCACCTGTACTTTAATTAAGGCCAATAAAGTAACTATTGCTCCTCCTAGAGTTGAGAGTAAATGGGGTCAGGGAAAAGACTGATTGTTCTTTGTAACTCTGTAATAGTTTACATCTGATGGGACCAAGTAGTGGAATGAGTTGGCCTGGATAATTGTCAAGGCTCCATTCAGCTGTGCCCATCTGAAGGCCAGTGACACAGTTCTTACTCAGCTTACAACCACTGCTATGCCCTTGGACAGCCCTGACCTCTACTGCACTTTGGGGCCACGTCATCTCTGTGGCCTGGGTTGTGGTTTTATACTGCACCTCCTTTCTGAAAGATGAATCACACTGACATGATTCTTGCCACTCTCTGAGGAAAACTGAATAAATTCAACCAAGACTGTAGTTGTGACTTTGTAGCAGCTTCCTTCCCTTAGAACTAGACACTGGCATTTATGATCAATTCTATATGGCAAATATTGTCTTAATTTATTTTCTTAGTTAGAAGGTGAATATTATTTTATGTACCATGGAGTTGATGAATGTGGAATCTACAAAGGCAACTCAAGGATAAAAACAACACTACCTGCAATCTTGTGTATGTCCATATGCAACAGAGCTGTCAGGTTTTTCAATAGACCATAAGCAAATGATATCAACTAGTGTGGATGTTTACTGCCACACAGTCAACAACATATATTGAGAACTACTGTATGAGGCAGCTTGAAGAGGCAACAAAACTACTGATATGCTTAAAAGATTTTTATACTCTACATTATACAATAAAGTGATAAAATAAGTGATTTTGGTCAATCACTTTTTAATAGTCTGTTGAAATTAGCTAATGTTCACTGTTCCAACTATAAAATATTTTCGTCAATGCCCCCAGCTATTTTACTTCATTCCCTACTATACCTCCATGTCTGTTGTTGCTCTAATCACTCTAACAAAGAAATAGAAACAGTTTGTCCATCAACAGATATATGAACAATGAAAAATTGTAACATATACAAAATGGAATTTGGCTCTAAAGAAAAATGAAATCACAAAAATGTGTAGAGAGATGGGTGCTTAGAATGCATTATTAAGCAAGGTTGGCCAATCTCAGAAAGAAAAACAGCACACTATCTCCCTCATATGCAGATCTTAACCTATAATGCATATGGGAATATAAGTAAAGAAGTGTACTTACGAGTATAGTGTAACATTTAGAGAAGAGAAAAAGAAGTGTAATTCAAAGAGGTGAAATGTTTAATAATGAGTTCACATATTTTATGTAGGTTCTTTGTATGCTTTCTCAAAGTCTAACATATTTTTCTTTTTGATATTAAAATTTAATTACATCTTTTCTCCTTTCTCTTTTCTTCCTCCAAACCTCACATATATTCCCTCTAACTTGCCAAACTCCTGGCTTCTTTTTCCATTAATTGGTATTAAAATATTTTAAAATGCAAAAAAAGTTCTTAAATGGGAGTGGCCATATGTGATCACATTAGAGTATTACTGGAAGACCTACGTTTTAAGTTATATTTTTCATTGACTGCTGCTAAAGGATGTAGTTCTTTGAAAGTGCTAGGAGACACAGTATATTTTATTCTTTAAACAAGAATTTTAGCTATTGAAGTTATAGAAAGTAAAGATTATTGGAAATATGTTCAAAATTTGTTGATAACTCCTAAAATAACTACAATTATGATATATTGTTTCTGAGTATCACAGAGTAATGTGTCAGGATCTGAAAACACTGAGCAACTTTTTTTTGTTTGTTACTTGTGTATTAGAATTCTAAATTGCATCAGTGTTGATGGATAGAGGTAGTTCTTTAACTTAAAAAACATTAGCAAAGGTGTTTGTCAGCTGAGAGAGGAATAATTGTAGGAGCCAGAGGGTTCAAGATCATGACACAGTGGAACCCACAGAGACTGCTGACCTGAGCTTGTGGGAGCTCACTGACTGGACCTATAGCTAGGGAGCTGGCATGCGACTGACCTAGGCCTTCTGTATGTGTGTGACAATTGTGCATCTTTGTCTGTTTGTGGGCCTCTTATCAGTGCATCATGACCCATCCCTGACACTTGAGCTGGCTTTTGGGAACCCAATCCCAAAACTGGGTTTCCTTGCCCAATCTTGATGCAGGGTAGGAGCGTGGTCCTGCCTCATCTTGATTTGCCACGCTGTGTTGACTTCCCATGGGATACTTGCTGCTTTCTGAATGAAGACAGAGAGGAGTGGATAGGAGAATAGAAGGAAAAGGGGAATAAAATGGGTAGAGAGAAGAGAAGGGAAATGTGGTTAGTATGTAAAATTAATCTAAAAAATAATTTATGAGAGTCATTTGACTCTGTTGCTTCTGAGTTTGGGCATGGTGAAGTAGAACATCATGACAGGAAGCATATAGTACAATAAATGGGTGACAACCAGATAGGATCAGAAGGGAGGGAAGGAGAGATGGAAGGGAATGAATACACACACATACACACACACAGGCACACAGACACACACGAGAGAGAGAGAGAGAGAGAGAGAGAGAGAGAGAGAGAGAGAGAGAGAGAGAGAAACAAGATTTATTCCTCAAAGACAATCCTCTAATAATCTAGTTCCTCCGTATAGACCATATCTTCTAATATCCTATTATAAATAATTTGTCCATTGAAACATTTAGTGTACTCATGAGACAATCACTTCTAATAATGTCATCAGTGAAGGGAACCTTCAGAGGATATTTGATACTCATACCTTAACAGACACATTGGCAGAAGGGAATAAAGATCATTGGAGAAACAGAAGTCAATTGAGATGAGGCTCATGAGTCATAGGAAGGAGTCTTGACTGTGCTCCAAGTATGATGAGAGGCCTTGTGAAGTTTTACATAGGGGATGAAGGACAATACCAGATTCACACTTGGATAGTTCTAGAATTTCTGTATGGAAGGATCTTAAAAATTATACAGTGCTTAGAAGTGTTCTTTGTGGGGAGGGGTACAGGGGACTGGATGACACAGGAGGCTCACAAGGTACACATAATTTAGCATAAAATGAGAAAGTGTGCATAGTGTCTAAGGAAGAACAGCAATGGGGTGGAGCTAATGGTGATCACCAGAGAATCAATGCCTCTAATTCACTTTACATTTGTCTTCACTGAATTTACAAAAATCTCCATGACTATTACATAGAAAATGGGTATATATGAGCAAGAACAGATTCCAGGTAACTATTTAGCAGGTTTGCTCTAGCACAGAGGTGAAAATGGCTTGGATTAAGGTGGTAGAGTAGCAATGAGAGCTGTGTGAATTGGATTGATTTCAGACACTTGTCTTTTGGTGAGAACTTGGTTGGCATGTATTCCCCTAAGCAGTGCTTCTTTCCCCCTTTCTCTGTGCTGAGTTTCTAAATTCAGAGTTGTCTCTGGTGCTGTCAGCAGGCTACCCTGAACTTCATAATGTCATTTACTCTGTCCAAGTGCTCATCTGGCTGGGCTAGGCTTTTGTCACCAGCAGTTTGCACTTGGGACTGTGTCACACAATTGCCCTCCAGCTATGTAAGGGCTTTGCACAAGTAAGTAAGTCTTCACATCTCTCCCAGCCCATCCCTTGCTCAGTCTGAACAGCCCTTACTGACTGCCAGGTATGACATAATAACAGCTGGCTCTCTGACCCAGAGTTGGAACTTCTCTGAGGTGAGACTCTGCCTCACTCTGCTTCTTTTCCTTCACTCTCTTATTTTGTCTGCTTCCCTATCAACTTCTTTTGGAAGTATTTTCTGGAAAATAATTATTTACTTATGGTCAAGATCTACTTCCAGGTATATTTGGTGCTCAATGTCTGGGTACATATTGCCTCATAAGACCTGAAAAAGGTTTTAAAAGGGTTCCAAACACACAAAAACAGAGCCAAACATAGATTCCTAGGCCTGCATTCTCTCATGCAAGTGTCAGTACAAAGATGTATCTCTCAGCTGTTGCCTGCAGGCAGCATGCCATGAGCTAAACTGCACAGTAGTTTAAGATTATAATCATCAAAGAGAAAAGGTTAGAGATACACAGTAAGCCAGATTGTACCAAAAATAAAAACCTTCCAGATTATAGTGTGCTTAGCAATATATGTAGGTTTAATAAAGACATTCAGAAGAAAGTAAATAGTTTGTAAATAATAAAGTATTTAAAGAGAAAAGTAAAATAATATAAAAAAGAATAAGCTGTATAGAGATAAAAATATACAGGAAGTCTGGATTCTATATGGTATTGTGTTGTCTTTGAATTTTTCTATTGCTGATAAGCAAGTAGAAGCTTTTGGGAGACATGAGATTATGAAAGGGACTGCTGAAATAAGCCAGCCTAGATATTTTAAGAATGCCTTAACTTTAAAATGGAAGTTAAAAAATGCAATACTTTGGGGAAATAAGTTATGTTTTTGTTTCCACAGTAAATGAAAGGTTCTGGATTTATTCAAGATTAATAGTGACCAGGTTTGATCTGGGAAGACCCCCTTGAATATCCTGGCTACAGATATTAAAAAAATAAACCTAGAACAACTATAGGACAGATGATGTATATTTTACTTGCTCAAACATAAAACAAAAATTATCTTTGAGTAGCTGTGTACAATACTTGTGTTAATGCAGATATGTATGTTACCTTTGAAAGTTTGAGTGCTTTCAGAACAGGGAGACCAAACTCCAATAAAAACAGGTGGCCCAGGTAATCTAACCCCTCAGAATGCCTGTTTTAGTTTACTCAAAAGTCAGCATCTAGAACAACTTCAAAGGTGCTAGCTAAAATAGTCTAGCACCATGATCTATCTAAACAAAACTTCAGATAAGCTCTGCACTTTCCCATCACACTGAGACTAAGCAAAAAAATAGCACAGCTAGCTTTCTCTCAGGACTGGACCATTATTCCAATTTTCCCAGGGTATCCTAAAGATGCCATAACCACCAGACAACAGAAAATAATATCGAGAACAAAATATGCACATTTCTAAGAGATGGTGTGGATAGTTTTTGGTCATCTGATGGGTTACAGATGTTTGTCATTTTTTAATGGGATTGGTTACAAGTTGTAACTGGTCATGATCAGAAAAAAGATGAACAAAGAAGATTAGAATCAAGGATCTCTTTCTGAAGGTAAAAGGGGGAACATAATACAGAAATGATGAGACTATAGGGTGGATTTGCTAAATAAACTTTTGAACAACAACAAATTTCAAATAGTTTACATTGGCATGGATTTTTTTATATTGATACAAATTTAAGGTTATTATTGTTATACTGTATATATGTTTCTACTCTTGTTTAAGGTATCATACTTACAAAGCATATTTTAAAAGGTTATATAAAGATTTAGTCTTTGAAAGTTATTTAGAATATTAAAAATACAGGTTAGTAGTCATGTATAACAAACAAACTTAGGTTAAGTATGTTTTCAAGGTCAAACATACATTTTAAATAGATCATTTTAAACACTTCAAATACCTACAGAATATGGTATTTAAAATGTTTAATAATCTAACATGCCTCATGACAGTGAAACATGTCTGGTCTTGGCAGCATAACTTTCATAAAAGAGTGATGGAGAGTGAATAAACTCTGTATGGAATTTTCTTTCTTTGTGAAAAAAGTTAGCCACCAGGCAAAGAAACTGACTCAACTGCTGACAAAATGCTGTCCAAACTGGACATACAAGACATAAAAGTAGACAACTGCTGAACTTTGCCAAGACAAGGCAGGACAGTCATTCAAAAATTCCTGCTTCACAGAAGTCTGTCAGATATTCTAGACCTGCAGGCTGAAAATGGATGCCCCAGTGTCGCAGAAGAACCTTGATGTGACTGTCCAGGCAGCCAGATATCTCAGACACTTCTTAGTTTTGGAAGTAGCTTTCACTGAACTTCCCATTTACTCAGGTAATATTATATCCTTCTGGAATCTTTGATGGAGTTATAGTTGTAGGAGTTTTATTGTTATGATAGAAGATAAATTAGCTATAAAACTTTGAACTCACCAAGATAAGATGAATAATAAGGTATTTTCTCCAAAATTGCCAAACACAAATGAATTAAATATTGTAAATGTAATTCTTACCTGATAATTGTTCTTATTATATATAGCTTTATGATGTTAGAATTAAACCCTTTCTTTTTTATTTAGACAAAAATAGAGAAATGTTGTGGGATCTGTCATGGGATTATGTTGTTATGTTGTAAATAGTTGTTCAGCCTACTGGTTTAATAAAAGCTGATTGGTCAAAGGCAGACAGGAAGTGGGGGGGAGACTACCAGACCAAGAAAACTCTGGGAACAGAAAGAAGAGAGCAGAGATGCCACAGAGAAGCCACAAAGATGACAGGGAGGTGCCACAGAGATGCTGAAGAGATTTCACAGAGAAGCTAGAGAGATACCACAATGAGATGTTAGCAGACACAGAGGAAAGAAATTAAAATGCTGCTCTGAGAAAAGGTACATGGCTAAACAAGATAAGAATCATGAATTAATTTAAGAGTAAAGAATTAGCAAGTTATATGTCTTGGCCCTAGGCCAATTAGCATAAAATTAATATAATATAATATAATAATATAATAATTAATATAACTGTGTGTTTCTGTGGACTACTGGTCTGCAGGTCAGAACCTCAGGGCTAGGCCCCAAAGTCCAGGCAAGAAACTTACTACCACAATAATCTTTTTGTACACTGTGAAGATTTATTATTCTGATTGGTTTAGTAAAAAGCTGGTTGGCAAATAACTAGGCAGGATTTTTAGTCACACAGGATGCTTGGAAGAAGGTGGGGGTCACCAGTCAAACACAAAGAAAGATGAAAGCAGAATAGACAATACATAAATGAGGTAAATGAGCCTTGGGGCACCACATATATTAATAGAAATTGGTTAATTTAAGTTAGAAGAGCTAGTTAAAAACAATCCTAAGGTAATCATTCATAATTAATAAGAAATCTCTGTGTCATTATTTGGGAGCTGGCTGGCAGGCAAGAGAAAGACTCACTACAGATCTTAATGAAAGATGAAACTCTTCCTGTGAGATAGGCTTCAGGACTGAGACTTTCCTAGATCACATAAAAATTTAAAATGTTTCCTGTAATTCTGCATGATCTCATATAGATTGGTGACTCTGCAAACTAATCTCAAAACACTAAAATCCATACTTTCGGCCTAGGTATATGATCCTGTGGCAGAACTTCTGTCACACATGCACAAGGTCCTGAATTCTTGCTCTGGGTCACCCACAAAAGAAAGAAAAAAATCTTGGCCTTGAAAATTACATCTGGATCTGTTATACCTGTTAACAGTTATGTAACTCAAAATATCTTTAGATTGTAAGATGTTGCCCTCACTATTCAGGTTCAGGTTTTAAAGTGTTACCCAATCTCTTTGTTTTCTTATCAATAAAATGAAAATAAACATTTTCAACTGTGGTATCAAAACTATGATTTACGTATTTCTTAGCACAATGCTTAGAATATGTAAACAACTAATAGTTGATGATTAGCCCATGAACACAAACTAGTTCTTAATATATTTTCCTTAATTGGTAACAAAATGAGAAAACTAAAGACAAAGTAATGCTTTTTTATCAAAGCCAAAACATTTTTGGTGTCAAAATGGCACCTATTTTTAATGCTGAGTAGTACAACATTGTGTAGATGTACCACAGTTTGTTAATCCATTCTTCAGTTGATGAGTATCTAGGTTGTTTCCAGGTTCTTGTTATTACAAATAATGCTGCTATGAACATAGTTGATCCAATACTTTTGAGTGTGTGAATGTGTGTCTTTAGGGTATATACCCAGAAGTGGTATTGCTGGATCCTTGGGGAGATTGGTTATCAGTTTTCTGAGGAACTGCCATACTGCATTCAAGAGTGGCTGAACAGGTTTATATTCCCACCAACAATGGAGGAGTGTCCCCTTGCTCCACACCCTGTCCAGTGTAGGCATTTTTGTCATCTGTATTTTTAATCTTAGCCATTGTGATAGGTGTCAGGTGGTATTTCAAAGTTGTTTTGATTTGCATTTCTCTGATGGATAAAGATGTTGAGCACTTTTTCAAGTGCTTTTCAGCCATTTGTATCCTAAAATTCACAGGCAAATGGATGGATTTGTAAAATATCCTCCTGAATGAGGTATCACAAACCCAGAAATATAAGCAGGGGATATACTCACTCATTAGTGTACTTTAAACAAAAAGCAAAGAGTACACCCAATCTGCAAACCACAACCACTGAACTGCTTGAGGTCTGAAGGAACTTAAGAGAAAGAAACATCCAGGGAATCCCCTAGGAAGAGAAATATCCTTAGCTAATTGGGAGCATAAAGGGTTGCAACCAAGAAGAGGTGGGAATAAATCACGAGGGAAGGAGATGATTGAGTGAGAGGAACAACAAAGATGGAGAGAAAAAAAAGAGATGGAGATCTTAATAGAGGAAGCCAATGTGGGGATTGGAAAAAGACTGGGTCCTAGAGAAACCTTCAAGAACTCACAGGACGTCCTTGGCTAGGTCTCCAACGAGTAGCGAAGGACTTTCCCCATAATCAAATGAATAACCACCCTAAGTGCCATCACAGAACATACATCCAACAATAAATAGAGGTAGAGGCAGGGATACATGGCTGAGCACTGGGGTGAGTCCCCGGTCCAGCTGGTAGTGCAGGAGGAGAGTCTATATGAGCAAGGGGATAGGGATTATGAGGAGGAGTCCCACAGTGATGGCTGGCTGGAGCTCTGGGGAGCTCACTGAATCAAGAACAGCCACTGGAGAACCATCAGGAAAAGGAACTAGGCCCTCCAAGGATAGGCAACTGTCCACTGACATGGGCAGCATGTGGATCTTCAAGGGGAGGGTTCAGACTGTATTTCTGCGGGTCGACTGACACCTTGGAGCCCTTTCATTCCAGGGGAACACCTAACCCAGTCTTGATATTAGGATGAGGAAATTGGACCTGCCTGGAGTGGATGCTGAGTTGATCCACCTTAGGACCTCTTGCCCTTTCTGGGTAGGGAATGTGGGATGGGGAGGAAGGAGGCTGAAGGATGACTGGGAGGGTTTATGAGGGGGAAGAGACTTGGAACAAGGGGATACATGGATTTAAATGAATTTATTCTATAAAAAATTTTTAAAAATAATTGTTCCATATCCTTAGCCATCAGAGAAATGTAAATCAACTTTGGGATACTATCTTAAACCTGTCAGAATGGCTAAGATCAGAAACCACAGATGACAGACTATGCTGGAGGGAATGGGGAGCAAGATGAATACCCTTCCATTGATGGTTTTTTGTTTAAATAAATATACTTTGAATATAAAAAAATGCCACCTCTTTTCTTAAATGATAGAAATAATTGATGGTAGTTGTGTTCTTAATAGCCAAGCTTGAAATTTTTCAAAGCAACAATTTATGTCTTAAAGATTTTTTTTTACTTTTGCTTAACTCTATGTATCTATGAGTCTTTGTGTCTGTTTATCTCTCTGTCTTGGTCTGTCTCTGTGTGTCCATATATCTCTCTACCTTTGTCTCCATGTACCTGTGTCTCTGTATCTTTCTCTCTCTCCCTTCTCTCTCTTTCTCTCTGTATGGTGTGTGTGAAGATGCTTATAAAGTTGAGAAGAAGATGTTGGGTCCCTTGAAGCTGGAGTTACAAATAGTTATGCCGCCCAGGGTGACTGCTAGAAATTAAACCCAGTTCCTCTGGAAGGGTAGAAAGCACTTTTAGCTACTGAGTCATTTATCTAGTCTCCAAAGAAGAAATTTTATACCTGTTTCCTGTTTTGGTTTTCACTTTTGCATATATATGACTTTCATTACATGTATTATTTATTGTGTGTCTATGTATGTATGTGGAGATTAAAGGACAACTTCCAGGAGATGAGTCTCTCCTTTCCACTCAGCCTTGGCAACAACCACCTTTATACATGGAGCCATCATGCCTCAACTCCTGAAAAGTTTCATTTGAAATCTAAGAATTTGAGAAGCAAGTCTGTAAGCATTATACCCAATAGACGTGTTATTTACAGAATATACTGTTTTTAAGTATTTGTTTCCAACATATTTTTTCTGTGATTCTTGTTGTACAGGAGTCCCATTTGTTTTTTTTATTTTAATTAATTTATTTAAAGATACTATGTCTAAATATGTCATATTTGAGATACTGAAGGCTAGCAATCATACATGAATTTGAGGAGCTATAATTTGACCTCTAACATTTGTTTTTGAAGATTCTGTGACATTGTTTTTTTTTTCTTAAATTTTTTTTCCTTCTTTATTTTGTATTTAACAGGAGTCCCATTTGTAATGTGCTCTTTTCACCCTAATTCCCAGAATATGCTTGATTATGTAATTGATTAAAGTTAATATTATCATAATAGCAACCTTGATTCTACATGTGTTCCTTTTTAATAAGGTTTGCAAAGTTCTCACTCAGGGCTTTAGTAACTGTTTTCTTACTGTTACTAAACTGTATTCCAGAATGGTCCAAAGGAAACCACAGAACCATTGGTCTTGGCTAATAGCAAGGCTCAAAAGACCCCTCTGGATGGGATTCTTCTAGTTTCTCTGCTCCACAAAAATGTGAAAAGAGGCATGCACTTGTAGCAGATAAAGAAACAGCTTATTAATAATGACATACTCCCAAGGGAGGAAATGGACCTGAGCAGAGACAAAGTTAAACAGATCTAAGGCCTGTCTGTGTAAACTAGGGCTTTGGATTTAGGGTTTGTCACAGAATAGACTTACATAAAGCTTTATGCATTGAATGTCTCACCAGCATCATAATGAGCCACAGGTCAACTTTAGACACCCTGGAGTGTCTCTGAGCCTGTGTCAGTGGCACCAGGTGGTTTTAGTTGAATGGCCCTTCATTTTTTTCCAACTTCTTTTTCATATGTTAGGTTTTGTACACAGATTTCTGAACCTCAGTCTCCATCTTATTGCTTTCTCAATGAGAGTCTTAGAGAAGATTCTAGAAGTCTAATTGCAGTACCCATACCCATATCCAGTTAACCTTTTCCAAGAGAACAGTAAAGAACACCATCTAATTGTGTTTTCTTTGCCAGCATAAATAAAGATATCTTTAAAGAGGTAGGACAGTCTAATCAGCTGCTTCATACTCACCTTCTGGAGGAAATAAATTTGATAAGACCATCTGGGACTATGAATATAGTCAAGTTGATATGTCTTCTATATGTCAGACTCAACCAACTTCTAAAAGTTCTCAGTATTTTATTTTATAAAACAAATTCTTATTTAAATTGCTTAAAAAGAAAGTCACCTTTTAATGAAAATAACAAGTATGAATATTTAACTGTTAAGTTAAACCATATGATAGTTTTATGAGCATTTTCATATGGTTCACTCTAACACTAATTAAAAACACTGATTGGAGTTTATTAATCCAGTATAGAGTTAAGGAGGCCCTACCTCTTAACATGGTTCAGATAGTTGCTTAGGTAAACTGCATTTGATTTCAAACATACTTATCTTGGATCATCCAGTTCATAATCATGTAAATAAATCTTAATAGCTTTTATAGATTCAACAATTTTCAGGAAGCTCAAACATATATAAGTCTTTCTTCACTTTTGATGGACCAGTTCACTATTAATGCCTTTTTCATACTTTGAGAATGAGACTTAAAGGGAATTTCCTAGGGTGGATCTGCTTTTATTTGACATATTCACACTGCATACTTTGGCAATAACCTCTTCTGAAAAGAATGACACACAGGACAAAATATTTGAACACAAATCAGATTTCACCTTGTACTGACTCTGTTATCATAGCTTTTCTATTACTAGATCCCACTTTAAATATATGTATGGATGATTCTTTTAACCTAAGTTGTATTTGTTGTTAATGCAAGTGGAGAACAAACCATACTATCAATAAATCATGCTAGAGTTTATTTAAGAAGGTTGAAGACAGGTGCAGAGGGAAGAGAAGAGAGAATGGGCCTCTCATGACATTTCCCTTATGAAAAAGTAGGTGGACACAGGTTTACATAGCCTGAACATGAATATGGATGAAACGGATGTGCCCAGATAGTATGAGGGGGGTGTTATGAGGCCATGCCTGGTCATGCATATGGATGAAAGGAGTGTGCCCTCTGCACAAGGCAATATTCGGTTAGTCAGCCTAGCATGTTTACCAGGTAGCTACTATGTACCAGGATTCTTTACAGTATTCCTTTATTCAGGATGAGAGGAAAAATAAGTAATTATGTGTCCACATGATTGTGTCTAATTGCAAATATAGACACATGCACATACACAAAAAAAGCCTGTTTATCTACAACATCCACAAGGTTATATAGTCAATTCAATAGGCAATCATGAGTTTTAAAACCAGATAACTTTGCATTCTTAGTTGCATTCTTATGATGTTTGTCTCTCCCTCCCTCCCTCTCTCTCTCTCTCTCTCTCTCTATCTATCTATCTATCTATCTATCTCTATCTCTATCTCTATCTCTCCAGTATTACAAGACTTGATCTGTCCCAGGAATCACCAAGTCATGGAATACCTTGGTGTCTGCAAAGTGTGGGGTAAATTTGTCCCCATTCATTTTTCTTCAGGGAATTGGTCACAATAACTGTGGTTACCCAACTTGACTCAAATGATGCTTTGAGTCAAGTTTTTTTTTTTTTTTTGCTTAAATGAGAAGCCAAAGACAGACCACAGTTCATAATAGTCTTAAAAATAACATCTTGGGAATAATCATCACATGCTTCTTTATTACAGGAAATGCATACCAAATGTTGCCTTGTATTTAAACCTGAAAAGTGGGCAGGGTGTGGGCACACAATTCCACCAGAGGCTATATAAAGAGGGCAGGTTTCCATGACTGGTGACAGTTACTCTTAGCACCCCATCTGTTCCTGACTTCCTTTCACATGTGAGCATTAGTACAGGTGCTGTTGGTTAATATCACAGAACCAAATTTATTGTCATTTTTGGATATGAGTGGATCACTCAGATACTTTTGGCATAATCACATGTCCAGCATGGGTGAGGAGCAAAAACAAAACTACAAAACAAAACAAAACTTGAAGGGCTGTCTCGTGGTTTCTTAGCCCTGCATGCAGAGACATGAATTTAATTTCAAGGCCTTCCAAACAGGGAAATCCTTGTATGATTCTCTCCACCTCCTGGAACATCATGCTGAGTAAGAGCTGGGGTATCTGACAGAGTCAGCTAGATCATTTGTGGGTCTCAGTGTGAAAGAAAAGTACAGGACACTTCGTTCAGAGAGCGTGTCAAGAAGTACGATAGGGGCAGGCGTGGTAAGACTTTTTCTTTGTTATTGCAGTTTATTTCTTGACTCTTCATAGTATTAATCATGTGCTATTTAATATATTGAATGGCATTCTAAGTAGGGAAAAATTAAAAATTTAAATTATTAGTACTGAATTTTCCACTCATATAGCATGGTATAAGTTATAAGTGCAAATATAAGGATGTTTGTTGCAACACCAAAATTATGCAATTTACATCTCATACATTTATGTGCATTTTGTCCTTCCTAGAGGTATAGAAATGCTGCTCTAAACTAATTCATCTATTTTTATCTCACTTCTCCATAGACATACATTCTATCATCACTCTCCATCTGTGGTTTCTGACAAAGGAAGGAGTAGAAGGAAAGGAAACCATGGGTTGCCCAATCTTATTTTTTCCTGCTATACATTGTTTAAATATAGGTAGCTTCTATACAGAAGTAGTAATCCCATAGTCCTCCACATTTCTTAGAAGAACATTGCTCTTCTTGAAGTGATGCAAGTGCTGGCTCAGATAGAAAATGTGGCTTCTCAGGGCTGGCACATGACAGCTTTTGAGGGAGTTTGTTGAATTCCCAGACACTGTATGGCCATTGGAATTTTATGTTCAGTGGGCATTATGAGTGCTAAATACTGAGACAGTAAGAACCAAGAGACATACTTAGTAGACATATCTGCTTGTTTCACATTACCCTACGAACTCTTGCTAATGAAACACAAGTGAGCAGTCAGTTTTCTCACCATTGTGGACAAATACCTAGAGAACCACCATGTTAATTTTAAAAGCATCATTCTTCTGCATATATGATGCATGGGAGGGTTCCCATGTTGCACCATGTACATGTGAGATCAGAAGACAACACTGAGGAGTTGGTTCTGGAGAATCAAACTCTGGTTGCCAGACTTTCATAGCAATTATTTTACCTACCAAACCATTTCACTGGCTTTGGAAAACTACTAACAGGAGGAAAGGTCATATTTTGGCTCATAGTTTGAGACCATTGTGTTAGATGATGTAGAAATGAACAGAACAGTTTACATATAATAAATGAGAGGCAGAGGATAAATCAGAGACCACCCAGGACAAGACATAGAGTAAAGAATTTGTCCCCAGATACTTCCTTTTCCCAAATAAACTCTACCAGCTAAAGTTTCCAGAGCCTCCCCAATCAGTGCCACCAACAGATGACAAGGTTAATTCTTTAGCCAGGAACTTCATATCCAAACCATCATACCTTCAAAGGTAAAATTATTAAGAATTTCAAAAGAGTGCAATCCTGCATCGATTCAAGCATAGCACCCTTCTGTGGATAACTCCCGTTATGACTATACAGATTGTACAAGTCTGTAGTGGGATTATGCTGGTAATGTTGTACATATTTGTCCCACCTACGGGTTTAATAAAAGCTGATTGGCCAAAGGCAGAGAGGAAGTATGGGTGGGGCTACCAGGCTAAGAAAATTTGGGAACATCTCAGAGCAAAGATGACAGAGTCACTGGAGCTTCCAGGACACGCAGAAGAAAGAAGTTGAAATGCTGCTCTGAGAAAAGGTACCAAGTTGCATGGCTGAACAAGATGGGTTGAGTTCATATGAAGAAATTAGAAAGTTATATGTCTGGGCCCTAGGTCAATCAGTGTAAAAATAATACAAGCATTTATGTGATTCTGTGGGACTGTGGGTCTGAACCTTGAAGCTAGGCTGGAAAGGCTAGCCAGAAAAATATTACAACACAAGTCAGCTTGGGATCATTCATTTCTTTTCATTTATTGTGCATCAGATATTTATAGTAAAAACGTGAATGAGACTGAGAGTAAGGGTTGTGTCATTCATCAAGTCTTAAAGGAGCTGTTGTGGTATCTGCTATGTTCTGTTTCCAATGGAAGTATGAGTTTCTTATCTCCTAACACAATGGCTTCAGTTGTAAGAGAATATGTAGCATTTTTGGATATACAATGTGGGGAACTAAATTATAGTCACTTGATATATGGGAAAATAAAAGATTCATTCAGCTGATACTTAATGCAAAACTTATGACTCAGTTTGACATTCAGAATTTATTACCCAGAAGAGAACACCAGTGAATCCCAGTAGTAGGACTATTGAATTTCTTATGGCAGAAAAGAATGATTTTAAATTGTTTTATTTTGTTTTCAATTGTTCTAACGCCCCCCAAAATAAAAACTTTCACTTAACCATTTGTAAATATACACTTCAGTAATATCAAGTAAGTTGGTAATGGTGGGCAACTGATCTCAAAAATCTTTCATCTTACAAAACCAAAGCTCTGTACTCATTTTATCTCTATTTCCTATCCATTTTCTCCTCCCCTCCAGCTCCTGACCAGGACCATCCTACTATCTGTTTTCTGAGTCTGCTTTAGTACCATGTATTATTTATGTTTTTGATATTGGCTTTTCCATCTAGCACAATGTCTTCAAGGCTCATTTCTGTTATAATATGTGTCAGAATTCCCTTTCTTTTTAAAACTGAGTAATATTGTATTACATGTGTGTATTGTACTTGGTATGGTCACCTGTAAATAGATGTGCGTGTTTCACATCTTGCCTGTTCTAAATTCTGATGTTATGAACATGGGTGTATAATATTTCTTTGAGATCTTGCTTTCATTTCTTTTGTACACATACCCAGAAGTGGTATTGCTGTGGAAAATATTTTAAATAATGCTGATCCATATCTATTGGTAAGTAACATGATGTCCAGAGGTACCAGGAATTGTGATGGTTAGTTTTGCCAAGTTGACAAAATCTAAAATCACCTCGGGGTGGGGGTGAAACCTCTGGGAATGCACAGGAAGGGTTATCTTGATTAGGTTAACTGATGTAGAAAGGCCTATCTCATTTATGGGTGGAACCATTTCCTGAGCAATAAAAGTGTAAATGGAGAAGGGGAGATAAGGAGCAAATGTGCATTCATTCTTCTCCTTGGACACTATGATCAGCTGCTTCAAATTCCAACCATCTTGATTTCACTACCATGATGGATTTTCCCTTGAATTGTGAGCTCTATTCCTCTTAAGTTTCTTTGGTCAGAGTATTTTATCACAGCAGTAGGATAAGAAACGGAAACAGAAAGTGGTACAAGAAGTTGAGCTCTTGTTGTCATAAACCTGACAGTGTGGTTTATAAGCCTTCAGAACTGTTTTGTGGCTAGAATGTGGCAGACCTTGTTAGGTTGGGCTACAAGAGCCACTGAATGCTGGAATCAAAGCTTAATTGGCCATTATAGGAGCTAAAAGAAAAGGAGAGAGTGGAGGCCCAGTCATGACGTTTCAGAATAGAGTAAGAAATATTTCAGGAACTGGGCTACGGTTCATTCATGTGGCATTTTAGTCAAGAATCTGTTCTTTTTTTTTTTTTAACTGTGTGCTGACTATCTGGATGAAATTAAATTTGAGATACTGGACCAATTTGTCAGACAGGGGAAATTTCAAGGCAGGATAATATTCCTATTAATATTAAGGAAGCAATTGTAGTTGTTAAAGAGAGCAGCACCACTGAAGAGAAACCTATGCTGTACTGGGGCAATAAGGGAGATGTTCTTAGAGGAAACTCTACCCCTTAGAGGTTCCATCTTTTGAAGACTTGGGTTAGTTCAATGGAAGAAAGCCTAATGCAAAAGATTCTCCACTTCTTGAAAACAACTGCCTAGGAAAATCTTCCCTCCAGGGTCAGCACATAGAAGCTGAAATGGCAGTGCTCTAAGGTGGTTAGATGCAGAACATGGAAACATTATCCAGGTGGTATTGGATTTGTAGGCATCAAGGGGGTCCATGACAAACATCTGAGGACAGGTAATATGTGACAAGGTTGGAATTTTGGCAAAGAGGCCATCAGAGGCAAATTTCATGAAACTGTGACTGTAAAGCCTATATCTCAGTGGAAACACTGGGATAGTGAAAATGGGACTTCCACCAAGAAGGGCTGTAGACACTGAGTGTCCAAAGCTGTGTGTATTTCAGGTGTTAGGGATGGAGGAGTGGGGGCTGTTCAAGCCTTTTTTGTCATTTTGTTTGTGAGCCTAGCCTTTAACAGATGAGCCAACTCTGCAGTTTTGACCTTAATTGATTTGATTATATTATGAGCCCCAGATGCTGCATAAGAAACTGCAGCATTTCATGTATCTATGGTGTATAAGCCTATGAGGACATGTGCCTATGAGGACAGGGATGGAACATTATGCTTATAAGTAATATGATTGAATGTCAAGTTGACAAGAAGTAGAGTTGTGATGGTTACTGGTAATCATCAACTTGTTATCTGGAATAACCCTGGAAGACAAGCTTCTACTTGCCTCCTAGAGATTTTCTTGAATAGGTGAATTGATGTGGGAAGACTCATCTTACTTGCAGGCAGAAACATTCCCTATGGACAGGGGATGCTAAAATATGTAAGTAGCAAAGGTCCCTGAGAAGCAAAGAGACATTACTTTCTACCTCTCAATGATGGATATAATGTGACCAGCAGGGACCACTTTGGTTTTCTCTCTGTGGTTGACTGTACCTTGAACTTTGAGATAACACAACCATTTTTTCTTTAAGTTGCCTTTGTAAGAGTATTTTCTCATAGTAATCAGAAAAGAAACTAAGACTGGAGCCTATTGGGAAGTTAAGAACTAAGAGAAAGACTGTAGAGACATTAGCTTTAGAGGATATGTGGATCCTTGCAGTTGTGGGACATGTTGCCTTCCAAATTTAAAAGACACAATTATTGATTAAAATAAACATAAAGACAGGCTGAAGAGATGGCTCAGAGGTTAAAAGCACTAACTGTTCTTCCAGAAGACCTAGGTTCAATTATCAGCACCCACATAGCTGCTCACACCTGTCCAAGATCTAACACCCTCACACAGTCATACACACAAGCAAAATAACAATGCACATAAAATAAAATAAAATATATTTTTTAAAAAAACAGACCAAATAACAAAGAACACTGGAATAGAGTCAAATGAAGCTAAAATAAGTACACTGAAGACATGAAGAAAAAATAGTGACCTTCTAGTTATTTTTGGAAAGTAAAACATTCAAGAGACTGTTTATTGGTTTGTTACTCAGCATTTGGAGCAATGCAAAAGAATCTTCTCTGGCAAAATAGCAATCACCAGACAGGAACAATGTTCCTGCTGAGATAGCACTACATCAGCCTAAACCCTGGAGAATGTCTTGTTCAATACTTGAACAGTGAATCCTAGCAGGCTTACCAATGAGTCTTAGAATTACAGAATGTTTGGACTTATTATATGCTATAGATAATTTAAACCAGGTTATATAAATAAAAAAATGAAGAGATCTTGGCCAAGATATGTTAAAGGACTCCTCCATGACCATAACACTGGTTTGTGATAGTAGTAGGGTTAAAATGCCCTGTTATAATAGTAAATTTGTTAATAATCTCAAAGCCACACTCATAGCAGCAACTCTACAATTAATTGACAGCACAAATAAAGTAGTTTCACCTGGACATTACATGCCTTTCTAGAACATTTTCTGTGCTAATATCATTCCTCTTCATTAGGCTAATTCAAGTCATTAAAACCTAAGGAAGGTCATAAAAAATACAACTCCAAACTCCAAGTATGTGGATTGACAGAAATTAATTGATCAGATTAGTTAGTCATTTGTGAACTTGCCAAACATAGATCTCTTGACATAGAAAAACAGGGTTTTAGGTTCAGGATGATTTTGTTGACATATTATATAAAATATATTGAGAAGTTGCTAAGGGAAGGATAAACTGATCTGGATGCACAAACAGTTCTTTCTGTTTGGAGGCCTGGAGGACAGAGAAAACATTGAACAAGTGGTAAAGAATATCTAAAAATAAGTTATAGGAAGTATGGCAAGGAAAAATTTGTTTGATTAAAAATTTTCTCATAAAGAGCTACTAAGAATATAATGGTTAAAAGATAACCATCCAAATGATCCATACTGTATAGAGTATGAAATAATTTTTCATCATTTAACAATCTCTAGAACAAAAGAGATGGATTTGCAATATAAAAACTTTAAAAAGTAATCTTTACACTCTTTCAACAGCTGAATGTGGATATGAAAAATAGGTATTCCCCATGTTGCTCATCACAAATGGATATGGTGGACAACCTAGGTGAACAAGAGGAAAGTAGAGCCAATCTGTTAGTATGCACATGTACACAGGAGTTATACAAAATATAAAAAATAAAATAAAAAGGGCCATATGCCTAAGTTTAGATGCCTTGTCACAGGGGATATGGAAATTGGAAGGTAGTAACAAGTTCAAGAACTTTACAGCAAACAAAGGATGTCTTAATACTTAAGCAATCTCCCAAGCAATATCTGGAGCTGTGCTTGGGAGCCTAGATAAAATTCTGTCAGGGTGAGGTGGCACTTTTAGTCTTCTGTCTTCTCTTACAATTAATCTTTGCTGGTTGTTTGTCAAGATTTCCTGGAGAGGGAGTTTAAAACAATTGCATCCCTTTTGGAAGAAGCTTTCCCAGTCAGATAAAGGAACTTCAGAGAAGGCCTCTCCTAGCACTTCAGAAATAAACAAAGGAATGTTCCAGAAACCTTGATTCTGAGGTATATTTTTTCATCTTAGCATGTCAAAGCCCTTCACTTTGGGATATCATTTTCTGAGCCCTAACACCATTGTAATGCTCCTACTTGATAATGAAAAGCTAAACTTGGCTGATAGCAGCCATGTTCATAAAAAGGGATGGGAAAGAAAAATAAAAGAAAATATCTCTGATATTCTACCAACAGTAGAGTCACCCAATGATTAGACAAAGCAGATTCATATTGAAATGGATTGCTTGGCTGAATATGGGCAGAATCAATATTTATTTTTGTTACCTTATCTTTATTTTTCTTATAGCCATGTGCTGTGTATTGATTCAGTCATTAGAGGCTTTGAAAGTGCAGATAAGCTCAGAGGAAGCTCACAGCAGTGGTAGCTATTTTCTATTCTCTGCCTAATGCATGTGTGTCTGGCAGTCCACCACATAGTGTGTCTAACTCCCTAGTTCTCAGTTCCCAATCAATGCCTCAAAATTTTAAGAGATATTAGGATCTTTGGGTTCAGTCACTGAGAAGCTCATACCACATCTGATGTCTCTATGGAAAATTTGCTTGAAACAATTCCGAATGCATCTGTGAATGGCAAGCTGGCTCTTGTATGTGTGTATGTATGTGTTGTGGGTAGGTGAACAGAGGGTTTACTATCCAGAAAGTCTCAGAACTCAAAGAAATTTCAAATGAGAACACAGTAACTAGGCTAGATGTAGTCTAGAGGCTGAAAGAGGAGGATCTAGAATGTGAACCCAGCCTGAGCTATAGAGTGAGATCCTGGTTTTTTTTTTTTTAAATACTGTGATCAAAATCTTTACAACAGCACTATATTATTACCTGAGAGAAACAAGAAAGGGAGGTTATATTTTGGTTGTTTGTCTCTTTCAAAAATGTATGCCTAATTATGTATGTATATGTATAGCAAAGAGAGGAACATATTCCCTTGGAGTTTGAATTATATGGGTGCTAGGAAAGAGACTCAGATCTTCTATAACAGCATGAAACAACTTAACCAATAAGCTATCTCTCCAGCTTGCTCATCTGTCCTTCCTTCCTTCTTTCCTTCCTTCCTCCCTTCCTTCCTTCATTCCCCTCATCCTTCCTCCAAAAAAGAGTTTCTTACCCTGTAACCCAAGACGGCCTTAAATTCATGACACTATTTCAACCAAAGCTTCCCAAATGCTAAATATGACCACGAAACCCAGCTTTAGCTCACAATTCCATCCTTAGGAAGAAGGAATAAAGGAATTTATCAAGTCATATTATGGTAACAAGGAAACAGAAAAAGGTAGTATAAGAAGAGCCAGAGCAAGTGTAGCCCCAAGGACATGTCTCCAGTCTATCTTCAATTAGGACTTTCTCCTACCTTTCATCACATTTTAATAATGCTACATTATGGTCCAGCAAGAAATTAATCCATTCATTATAAACAATTGTAACCATCTTTAGAGAGGCCTTCACAGACTCATTGCAAAGTGGGCTTCATTAATTTCCTATGTGTTGATTAGTTGAAAACCAAGATTGTTTATCATAGACACGGTATTTTCATTGCCTTATAGAACTTCTGCTATTCCTTGATTAACCTCTGTTCTTTGCCTGTTCCCTACCCACTCACTAACATCATAACAGATGGCATCACAAGCATTTTCTATACAGGGACTCATTTTCTATACTAGAACATGGTTAAATCATTTCCATTATCATTTCCCATTTAATAGATGTGAAAATGTAAGTGAAATATAGAGATGGGAAATTGATTCTCCTAGGCTACAGAAGAAGTGAAAAGACAGAAATGTGATTTTGTTTTGTAAAACTAACCAAGTTTCAGGTCTTTACCACAAATTTCTTTGTCTCATCAGAAATTATTTTTTTAATTCTGGGAAAGGAGGAGACTCCTCCTTCCTCCCATTTATACCTTATTTTCTCAACTTCACACTTTGGAGCCTCATGACTGTGCTCCCTTCAGGAAGGACTGGACTTTGAGGAAATAACCCCTTAGACTTTGTTCATTGACAGCCACTGAAGAACATGGCTTAGTTGCTCTGCAGGCACTGCTCTGCTTTGGGTCCAAGGCCTGGAGTCTAAATGTCTGCTCCAGAGTTTCCATTCCCAAGGGATGACTGCCCAGGAGAGATGGCCATCTGGGAACGACCTTCCTGATGTTCCTTTGGCTACACATTTTGTTGATTTCCTTAAGTGTGTTTTCTTATGGGTTTTCTGTTTCTTTTCTGGCTTGGTTTGTAACTTTACTTCATTTCTGTTTATTTCTTATTATTTGGCCCAACACATTTGTTTTCATTGGTTTTTTCCCCTCTCAGACTCCTGCCCTACATGACCTGTGGCTCATTTTGCCATCAATATGCCACTCTGTCTTTGTGTCTTGTCTAAAGTTTTTAGAAGCCCACACTTAAACACCATGACAAGGGGATGGGGGGATAACTTAAGCCTTTCCACCAGGGCAAAGAGAAATTGTGAATGAAATGCACAGACAGGAGTGGAACTGTGTCACCTTGGTTGTTCACTGCTTTCCTAAATTATGCAAACTGCTACACTGAAAGCTTTAAAAAGAAGTAAAAATTTGTGCATGGTGGTTCATACCTATAATCTAAGCACCAGGGTCTAGACAAAATTGTTATATGTTTAGACAACAGATGGACAACAGAGACTTCTGTTTTTTAAAAAATAAGCAAGACAATTAAAAAAAGAAAGAAAGAAAATACTTCTGGTCCCTTTCCTTTGGAGATCTAAAGATAAGGCAGAGAAGCCTGTGTTCACCAGCTTATGGCCTTAGGAACAAGAGATACAACTTTCAGCTAGTGGAGTGTGGAGAATAGAAAGCCATAGGTACATCCAGTTATTTCTCATAGGAAATCATCTGTGTACCACATTGGATATATTGTACCCATGTATCCAATCTCTGGTCCAAGATAATGATCTGATTTTTTTTAAAAAAAAAAAAAAAAAAAACACAGCTAGTTTAAATTCTGTCTGGACCTAATTAGTTTTCTTACACATCCAAGAATGTATTTGGGAGAATGCCAGAAGAAAGGATGGGATACTAAATGATACAATAGATTCTGGTTTTAATGCTTCTAGGGGAGAAAAGAAAAGTCACATAATAGGCTTCCTGTTTTATGGTGGAAAAGACCTCCAAACATCACAATATTTCCAGAAGAGAAGGCCCATTCAAATAGATTGAAACGATTACTAAATACAGAGGACAGTGGAATGTTTCACAATAGGGCTGTGATGCTCTTGAATTTATTTAGAAGTTTTAATAGTTTTCTATGTGTTAAGGTGTTAGAATGGAAGAGGTTTAAGTTTAGATTCTAGCAGTGCCAGCTTACTAGCTGAGTGATTGTTACAGTTTGAATCTGAAATGTCTCCAACAGTCTCATGCTGCAAATGGCTTGCTTCTCAGTTGGTAGAACTATTTTAGTTTTAGACATTTTTAGACAATTTTAAACAAGATGGTGGCTAGTGAGAGAAGGAGGTGACTGTAAATATGCATTTGAAGGTTATATCTGATTCCTTCCTCATGGTCCTGTCCACCACAAAGAGTACATCTCCCAACATGTGTTCCTCCCACCATCATGTTCTGCCCCATTTTAGGTCCAAAGAGGTAGAGCTAAAGTACTGAGGCCTGAAGTTGCTGAAACCAGGAGCAAAATAATTTCTGCCCTTCAATTATCTCTGTGAGATATTTAATCACAACATCAAAAAGTCTGACTCATATGCTGACACCAGGTAATGAAAATAACAATATGACCCACTTAAAGTCACAGTGGGGCTCAAGTGAGATTATGTATATAAAGTACTTAGGGCAATACTGAGATATGATAACTTTTTAATAAGCGGTTATTATATCACCACATGGATTTCCAGCTTGCATTTGTTAAGCCTTCTATGCATACAACCCACAGAATCACAAGTATTGTTTCACACATACTTAGAATAATCCTTAAAGAAAATTCATCTTTTCATTTGCCTAATTTTATATTTATAGAAACAAAGTGAAATTTGCTATGGCCAAAAGGCATATGGCAAACCATAGAATAAGAATCAGAAATAAAGCTGAAACACCTACCAGTTTCTCTCCAGTTTCGTTTTCTAGAATCACCATGTTCCCATAGGTATAGTGGAGAGAGAACACACAAAGTTTCCCATATTGAGGCCTTCTCTTCACCTTCTAGCTTCTTTCTCAAAGAGTGTCAATATCTGGGATCTCATTGCAAGGTCTCTACATCTGTTCTAATTCGATAGGTGGGGTTTACTGAACATGTGTATCACAGTTATTTTCCCCAAGACACTTACAAGCTGTGTGTTTAATCTCTGTAAGTTATATATACCTTATTTATAATATTAATATCATAAAATGCTGAAATAAGAAAAGAGTTATGAATATTCAGTTGAATTCTGTATGTCATGCTCCTGGAACAATGATAACTCTGATTATTACTTAATTTTCATCAATATCATTAAATTAACTAAGATGCTTATTTGGGTGATTTACTGATGCACAGATGTCACACATTTAACTCTTGTAGCCAATATATATTGAATGTATTATATAATATATAAATATATATTAAATAGGTCCTCACTATGTAGCCTTGATTGGACAATACTTGTTCTGTAGCCCAGGCTGGCCTCAAACTCATGGAAATCCACTTATCTTAGTCTCCCAAATGTGGAACTAGGGGAGCATACCAGTACGCAGTCCTAGTTTTCATATTTAATTTTAAACATATTCTTCTGATGACACTTTATTGCATTAATACAGGAGCCCTCTGGTGGTCAAAAAAACTTCTAGAACACAGTCAAAATATTGCCTTTAAGTGTTATAAGAATTCACATAAGGGGCTAAAGAGATAGCTCAGAGGTTAAGAGCACTGACTGTTCTTCCAGAGGTTCTGAGTTCAATTCCCAGTAACCACATGGTGGCTCACAACCATCTATAGTAAGATCTGGTGCCCTCTTCTGTGTACTGTATACATTAAATATTAAAAAAAAAGGGTTCACATGAGAACATTATGATCTCTATCTCATCAAAATAAAAAAAACCTGATGGTTTATATATAGCACTATGGGGTAAATTGTGTCCTCTAACTTTCATATGTTAAAATTCTCATCCTTAGTATACTAGAGTATGACCGTTTGGACAAAGGTCCTTTAAAAAGGTAATTAGGTTAAAATAAAGTAAATAAGGTAATGAGGATAGGCCATTGTAGTTGGGTGGTTTTCACTTTTTGCTCTTTGGGGTCCTGCCACCCAGCTTCCAAATAAATACACACAGGCTTATTACTTATAAATGCCCACCCTTAGCTTGGCTCATTTCTAGACAGTTTGTCTAAATTAAATTAACCTGTTTCTTTTCTTTTATATTTTGCCTCTGTCCTTTTTATCTTTCTTTATTCTATATGTCTTTCTTTTCTTCTTACCCCATGCTTGGCTTTGTGGCTGGGTGACTGGCCCCTGGAGTCCTTTCCTTCTCCTTTTTCTTTCCTCCATCTTTTTTTCCTATTTATTCTCTCTGCTTGGCAGCACCTCCAACTTCTGTCCTGCCTAGCTATGCAGCTCTTTATTAGACCAGTCAGGTATTTTAAACAGGCAAAGTAACATAGCTTTACAGAGTTAAACAAATGTAACATTTAAAAATGCAACACATCTTTGTATCATTAAACAAATATTCTACAGCATAAATAAATGTAACACATCTTCAACTAATGTTCCACAACGGGTGCTACTAATCCTAAGAGGTGTCCCTATAGAAGGAGGAGGTTATGATATAAACATGCACAAAAAGAAGCTGCAATGAGAAAGTGGCCATCTTACAAATAATGAGTAAGGCATCAGAAGGATTCAAGTACTCCTATCAAACTATTCTGCAATTAAACTGTGAAAGTGGATATAAATATTTTTATTTTAGACTTTCAGTCTCTAGAACTATGTAAAAATAAGTTGCTATTATTTTAATTTACCTGGTGTGTGGTACCTAACACATACAGACATAGATCCTAGTCAATAAATGACATCAGTTTTAAAGTAACTTTCTCCAGCATCTTCTCTGAGGTCTATTTGAGTATAACTTGGAATGCTACACAAAAAAAGCATGATGTTAATGAGTTTAGGACAAAGAATTTCTTTCTAGGTGCAAACTACATGATATTTTCCTTATTTCAGGGTCAAATACTAGCTACTTAAGAGAGCTACTTGAGTGAAGAAAATAGCCAGATTGTACAACAATATTCATCAAAAATAAAAGAACTATCTTCATTAATCCTATAAATAATTCTAAGATAAAAAATATTTTCATAATTTGATGAATTGCTCACATTTCTTCCTAAAGCTTCATAAGACCCCCCGCCATTATTGCTATTTTTCTTATTTTGGCTTGTAAAAGTAACAAAGAGGTTGGTGCAGAGAAATAGTTCAGTTCACACATAGGCTTGGCTCCTCCCACCCACTTGCTGCTGAGCTACTGCTTTACATGAACCCTAATTGATACTACCCTCAAAAGCAACTGTATCAAATCTCTTAATCAAGGGAATGGCAGCCACTTGTTCATCAACTTGTGTTTATAGATGGAACAAAACAAGCACAGATATTAAGTATGAAAGTTACGAGATCTCTTTTCCAAAACATCAGCTTGGAGACATATAGATCTGAGAAGGTTTCTACACTACTTAGGAAGATGAGAATAAGTGAGGAATCTTCTTATCCTTAATGTTCCATGTGATTGTTTTTGTAGTAGGCCTAGTTGACTCCCCATTAGGCAAGTCTCACACCTAAGGTTTCAAACAACTGCAGTTTTGAAGCCAGAGTTAGGCTGATGATAGCTTCATCTGTACTGCAATTGCCAAACTTCTTGTCATTATTCCCTAAATGGTACAGTGTAGCAACTATTTCTATGGCATTAACATTGTATCAGGTGTTAGAATTCATCAAAAGACAGTTGAAAATCTGCAGGAGGATATATATAGGCTCTATGTGAAAATTGTGAACCTTTATGTAAAAGTTTGTTGATCTGAATTTTGCAGCAAGGTCCTGGATCAAATTTCTCATGGATAGCAAAGAATCATGCATTTAATAAAAATTAGTTGATGTAGGATGTCTTTCTGTATGCTGTTAATATCACTGGTAAATAAAGGAACTGTTTCAACCTATGGCAAGACATCTTAAAAATAAACAAAAAATCCAAACATAGATTTTAAAAAAAGGAGGGCAGAATCAAACAAAAACTCAATCCAGCTGCCCAAAAAACAAGGTATAAAAAAAATAAATAAACCACAGCCACATGACAAAACAAATTAATAAAAATGAGTTAAATTAAAATATAAAAACTAACAGTATGCCTGAGCCATAGGCCAAACAACATACAATTAAGATAAACATCTAAGTCATTTTAAGAAGCTAAAACAACAGACGAGTTCAGATCTTAAGACTAAGCCCAGCCAAAAACTTCATATAATGATTTCTCCATGCTCAGAGAAACATATTTTTAAGGAGGGAACCCAACATAGCTCACTCTTTGTTTGTTGTTCATCTCTTAAAACACAGATATGTGTTACATTTTCAGTGTTGACAAATACCTAAGTAAAATAACATAGAGATGTGTTTTGGCTTGTGCTTTCAGCCCAAGGCCAACATCACTATGGGCTCGAGACAAGATAGAATATCCTGGCAGTGGCAGCATGTCGCAGATAGTCCCTACCTCATGTCAGTCATGAAGCACTGGGAGAAGGGACAGGAGACAAGATAAGTCATTCCAGGGTATGCCCTCGGAGCCCTAATTCCTCCTACTTTCTACAACCTTCCCATAATGCTGTCATATTCTGAATCCATGAAGGGCTTAGTTCACAAATTATATCAAAGCCCTCTGATCCAAGCACTTCCCCAAAGCCCATCTGTTGACAAGGCTCCAACATTTAATCCTAAGGAAGACAATTTATATTCAAATCATAGAAAGACCTTCAGTTGCATTTGAATAAAAATTGACTAAGTAAACAAGAATTGATGGGGAAATTATTTAGGGAGTAGAATTCAGCACTAGGAACATGTTCTCATGATAGGTAATTAAATTCAAATGAAACTAGTGCATTAAATACAGTAACGTCTGATTGACATGAAGTCCATTCACCCGTCATGATTTAATCTAGGTCCAGCTGGTGGTTACTTCTAAACTGTCTGTGAAGGGAGAATTATTGAGGAGGATGTTACTGTGGAAATGAGAATGACTAAAAGCATTTTCATCTTGCATATTCAAAAGCAATTGTTTTAAGAAACCTTGGCTCATTTGTTTAAACTAAACATACCTAACCCATTATGCAGGTAAAAAGAAGCCATGTGCTAAGTTTGTTAAATGCATGAATACATGAATATAAAATGTGCAGCTCTTTTACTCCTTAAGGCCCCTGGAGTGTGACTGCCCACCAGGATGTTGCTTCTCAGTGTGGGCCTCAGACCAACAGATTCCACATCACCTGGGGCTTTACCTCAGATCTACTGAATTAAACACTCCAGTGATGGGACTCAGCTGTCTGTGTTTTAATAAGCCCTCCAGGGGGTTCTGATGAGTGCTCAAGTGTGAGAAGGCTGTGCAAGAAAACATGTTTTTTTAGATGTGTGATTGTTCTTAACAACATTCAAAGGCAATTGAATTGTCTGCCTGAGCATTCTGTTCTTGAGTTCTCTTACTATTCATAGAGAATCTCTCTGAATTAAGAGAGAAGAGCCATAACAGAGTGTTTGCTTACAGTGATGCTAAGAAATCAAACTAATGTCTATTGTCCTTACTTATGCTTAAACGTTGGGCCTGGCAGATCTGCTGATAATGGATGCGAAAATTGATGAGAGTCTAGAGCTCTCAAAATGGTTGCAATAATTTCCAAATCTGTTTTTCTTTTTCTTATTTAAGTTGTGTTGCAAATGAAATCCAATCCATATTTCCTCTAATTTACATTTAAAATGGTTCAAATATTATGTTGGTAGGAGATGAATGAGTCCCCAGGAGACCTTTGGGCCATCAAACCCTTTTTCTTCAAAACAGGATGTTGCTCTTTACCCAAACAAAGTTTAGTGCAGAATCTGGCCTGATTTGTATTTAACTTTCTTACCCCCAAATCCAGAATATATTTTAACTTTCAAAAACCATTTTCTCTCATATTTCCCAGTATCATTCATCACATATGCTGCTTTTGCATTTAGTATAAGCTAAGTTATGAGAGCTCTAATCTTATTTCCATAATCATATTCACAGAATTCTCTGAATGCACTAGTTACACCTCGATTTAATTCAGTTCAACAACCATTTATTGTTGTCTGTGAAAAGAAATGGAACTGCCTCTGGGGAGGGAGGAGGTAGAAAAATATTTCAGACATGAGTTGATTTCAGCTGAGAAATGACTGTTTGTTGCACTAAATATATTTTGCTCCTCATTTGTCCCCATTATCTGAACATCAGATATTGGTAGTATATTAGATTTCAGAAATTTAATGGCAATTTTAAAGGGGATGACCATATTTTGGAAAAATCAATCTAATCAGTTGTTAAAGGAAGAAGAAAGAGGAGAAAGAGCAAGAGGGAGGAAGGGTTGATAGTTTTTGTTAAATAGTCACTAGAACAGGAGAGTGAAAGGGGAAACGGAAGGCGGTATAATTGCCACGTAGTTGGGCCAGGATGAAGTACAAGTCCAATGTCTTCTTGTATACAACTCTTCTATGTATGTTGCTAATGAAATGTTTTGCACATACCCCAGTGCAAATTTCTCCTCAAGACAATTGTTAATTTACACAGATAGGTCTCAGTCTTCTGAGGGCTGGGACAGCTCCATCTCCCAACATGTGCTGTGGAGGTAGGTAGCCCTGTCCATGTCCCTTTCTATATCCCCTTTCTTCACTTTTTCCCCTGACATAATGTGGACTTCGGGAAGCATCATAAAGAAGTAAATTTCCTGTAATCCATGGAAACTCAGAAGCTTATAAACCCTCCTCACTGTGATTTAAAAGAAGATTTAATGTTTGGAGAGGACATGAGTTGGCCCACAGAATAAGCAATAACCAGAGACAATGTTCTACTGAACCCTGAGTGTAGGGTCCAGTCTAGATTTTAAGCCTGGAAGTGAATGTTCTGGAGGATCCTGCCTTTGAATGGATGACTTCAGAAAAAGGCCCTCCCTATCACTGCATAGAGATAAAAGAACTATGGACAAGAAGACAGGATAATGTTGATGTGTTCAAAGCATTTTAGCAAGCCAAGGTGCCATAATTTAGAAGATTATTTTCTGACCTATACTGTTTTTACACCATAAGAGGAGAAATATCACAATGTTGTTTACAGTTTTTAAAATAAAGGTTAATGGGAGGGAGGGAGGGAGGGGGGAGGGAGAGGGAGAAAGAGTGAGCAAGAGAGAGAGAGAGAGAGAGAATATGAACTTTTTGGTAATCTTTAGGAAATACATGGTTGAGCAAAGCCAAGAATTAAAACTGTAAGATTTTTTTCCTTCCCACTGGTATTATTTTCCTGTAACTCCACTCCTCCACATATACTATACTTCTTATTCTAGATATTTTTCTTTTTGTTTTATACTGAGGGAATACCCTAAAGCTTCTGTATGTTGCATATAAATTAAGAGCCTTTAAGAACTACAGATTTTATTGCTCACACTCATTACCATACTTCTAAGTTCTCTGTTGGGGAGAGGAGTGAAATAAGAGGAAAATCAATATTGATGCTTTGTGCTTTACAAAAAAGTGTGTGTGCTATAAACTATTTTACCACAGTGGTAGTTTCTTATGGAAACTTTGACCTGAGATAGCACGTGAATTAAAATATTTTGTTTCACAAGCTAAAACCTTGGATGGAGAAATACAATTTGCAATTTATCAAGAGTAAAGTCAATTTCAATAGGACTCTCATTTAAAAAAGATGGGATTAAAGTGTGTGTTCCTCTACCGAAAATAGTTTTAACATTCAACTGTATCTACCATGCACTGGCAAAGAACCTACCAAAAAATTTCATGAACCAAATGCAAACCCTTTGATCCATCCTTCTAGGAATTTCAGTTTTAAAATAAAGAATTACCAGATTTAATTTTTTTCCTTAAAGTATATTAAGTGAGCAGCAAGTCCTAGTATGTGAGCTTGTTGGGGAGATGATTCTAATCCTGTTCCCTTCCTACAAAATGTGGCACTGTTCAATATATTCAATATGTTTACATTTTGGAAAGAAATATAAACTACTCTTATCTCTGTTTTCCACATTGGTGATTTGTGTAATGAGCCGAAGAGGTAAGACTCAGGAAAAAGTCTTCACTAACAGTAAGCTAAGGATAATTAATAGGAGTTCTTAAAGGAAGGGAAAGAAACCATTACACAAAGACTGGATAATTGAATTATATGAAACCATAAATGCATTTGCAAGTAATTATCATCCAAAGAATAAATAACTTCATGATATTCTACCTGAGTTAACATTATTCAGATTTAAAAAGTACTAAGAAAAACAAACAATAATGTAATTCTTCATCCATGAAAAAGCATGTTATCTTGCTACAAATGATTCCACAATTCTGGAAAGAATGAATAGCTAGAGGATGGTTATGTACATAGCCCATGGCCAACTCCAGGAGATGTGTCAAGGGACATGGGTATAGAAAGGCCATCTTCTGTAATAACATGAATTTGTAAAATACAGAAGGCTTAGGATTAGAGACAATTTTTTAAATAGCCTCATAAATAGTACCTAAAGCATGTCTTTTGAAAAATCAAGTTTTCAAAAGGCCTGCTGCCAAGAGCTTCATGTCTATAATAGGACAAACCTCAAAGAAGCCCACATAATCATGTGAAAATTTGGAGCTCTATATTCACTTTAAAGAAGTAACATGAATGGTAGAGGGATGTCTTTGTGTTTAAAGATGTAAATTGCTCCTGCAGAGGACTGAATTTCAGTTCTCAGCACAATGGTGGGTAGTTCACAACCACTGTAACACCAGGTACATGGAATCAGAATCTGATGCTCTCTTCTGGCCTTCAGGAGTACCTGTATTCACATATGCACATTCATACAGACCCACAAACATATATATGGAAAGGGGTGTTCACTATATAGTCTGGACTGGCCTGAAATTCTCTATATAGACCAGACAGGTCTCAAACTCACAAAGATCCAAATACCTCTGTGTCTCACTTGCTAAGATTAAAAGGCTTATACCACCATGTTTGTCTGAACATACTTATAATTCTTAAAACATATATCATTTTTAAAAAAGAATAAAAATAAAAAGACAAAGTAGTGTATAAATGATCTTAATATTATCATTCTACGGCTTTTAGTACAAATAAACTTACCTTCCTTCTCCTTAACAAAATTCCTGGTTATTTTCTAAAATCACATCAAATAATTACTGAGACTTCAATTTTCTAGAGTAATCACACGGTAGGACTAAATTTTCTACAGCTAAAATTGAAAGTAGTGTCAATATCTGAAGTCTTACATAGTGTCCTGGTTGGGTTTATTTGGCGGGTTGTCAACTTGACACAAGCTAGCATTATCTTGAGAAAGGAACCTCACTTGCGATGTTTCCATTATATCGCCCTGCAGGCAAGCCTGTAGGGGAATTTTACTAATTAATGATTAATGTGGAAGGCTCCAGCCCACTTTAGAGGGTGCAGTGGCTCTTCCAGGAAGGTGTTCAAAATGTATTTAAGAAAACAAACTGAGCAAGCCATAGGGACTTACTGGCTTCAGTTAGTAGCATCTTCCAGAGTGTGTGCTCAATTCTTGTCTCCAGGCTACTGTTCTGACTTCCGTTCCTGAAGAACTGTAAGCTGTAAGGTGAAATAAAATTTTTCCTCTCAAAAAAGAAAAAAAAAAACTTTTCTTCTCCAAGTATTTATTGGTTATGGTATTTTTTTCACAGCAATATAAACATAATTAAAACATATATAATTTTTTCTTTATATCATTTATTTTTGAGAGAAGGTCTCACTCCCAGATTAGTCTATATTCTTAGGCTGGTATGCAGCTATGTAGTCCATTTTGTCCCCAAAGTCAGTGCAATTTTCCTACCTCAGTCTTCTGAGTGCTTGAATTCTAGGCTAGAGCCACCCCACTGGGATACCTATAGTCCTTATGGATAAATAAGCAGCTGGCACATGTGTTGAAATGATATAATGGCTTTTAATCTTCACCTAAGAGAGGTGAATTGCTAGGCTCTGATGCAGTGAGGAAAAGATTTCAGCCAAGGTCAGTTATAATTATCTCAGCTGTTTGTCTGAGGTGTGTGTGGGATGTGTTACTCTAGTTCCTCCTAGGAATGTGTTCCTCTGATTGAAGAAAACATGTTATCTTTTGCATATTTTAAATACTTAATGTATCTAACTCTGTTTGGGAATGAATACCTACCTCTAAGTTGTCCACATGTCCAGTCAAAATCACTCAGGAAACTCATTTGTTGTGTTAACTTTAGAAATTCTGTCCTAATAATCTAAGAAATCCCAATAATCAAATAGCCCTCAAATTCTTAGAGATTATTTTTTATAATACACAAGGTACAGTTAGGCAGAATTGTTTAATTTGTATTTCTTTTTACTTCATTTCCCATCTGCTAGGAACTGAATGTTTGCATCCTCTCCCTGGATTCACATGATTTCTAATTCTCCTGATTTCCAATGCAATGTATTAGGAGTGAACATTTAAGAGGTGTTGAGGTCACCATGGGGAGTTCTCATGTCTGGGATTACTACCTTTACAGGAGGCTTTTAATTCCCTTTGTGTCACAAAAGGGTCCAAAAAGAAGATGGCTGTCTACAACTAGAAGAGGAATCTCACCAGGACAGGACTTCCAAACCTCTAGAACTGTGAGAAACAAATAAACGCCTGTTGTCTAAGCCTGGAATACTTTGCTGCAACAGATCAGATGTAGTAAGGCACCATCTAAAAACTTTCCATCCCAACTGAGAACTATAGCAACACAAGTACAAATAATGCACAAGTATTTAATTACCAGTTTGTTTCTGTATAATTTCTATGTGCCAATCCTTGGCGAAACGGTGTTTTCCCTTGCTCGTCTCCAATAAAATGTTCTGTGTTTTTAAGAGTCCTACCACAGAGGAAAGTGGCTCTAATCAGTGGGGGTGATGCCCAGGAATAGCAAAACACACTGCACATGAATCCAGTTATACCTCCCTGGATTGTTTACTCACCAAAGATCATCTTATATATATCCTGAAGTTATAGTCTCTTGGACTGAATATGTGGATTAAAGACAGAGACAGAATTCAACATTATGTACAAAATGAGTAACACTTATTCAAAAGTTACTTTTATTCAATGTTTTATCAATATTATAGCAACACATATGCATATTAGTCATCCATTTTCAGCTGCCAAACTATTCAATAGTATTGTCATTTTCATCTATTTGTCCAGCTTAATAGACTACATTTATACTTCCTCCAAAGGCCTTGTCACAAGGCAATAAAGAATACAGAAGTAAAAAATGTGTGTACTACCAGCTAATATCAGTCTGGCACCTCTAGGATATTCTTAGCAATATGTCATAGACTGTTCTTTAAAAATTGCACTCAAAGAAAAGAAGATTGAAGAATTTGTGGTTAGTATAGAGTGTTGAGAAATGTTTTTTTGCTTTTCATGAAGGAAAGATTATGACTATTTGGAAACATTTTTTAACCCTTAATCTTCTTGTTATATTATTTCCTTTTGTATGATGAGTGTAGATATAATACTGTCTATTTGAAAGAGCTATAAGGAAATGTTGAAGAAGAAGAAGGAGGAGGAGGAAGAAGAGAAGAAGGAGAAGGAGAAGAAGAAAGGTAGCTCTCAGGATCTTCTATTAGGTATTATTCTTTATTTAATTAGTCCAAAACACATTTTCTCACCACTGCATGCCATCCATGTGCATCATTTTCAAAAAGACCCACTGTTCCCAATACCATGTTTGACTTAGTTCACTATGTTTCTGAAGTAGGAATTAGTACATTCAGCATTGTCTTTGCTCTGTCTATTTTGAGAACACATTTTCTGACTACCAACCTCTCCTTTGTCTCCAGAGAGCAAACATGGAGTCTCATTCTTTGACATTGTCCATTGTTAGAGAACAGGATGCTGGAGTCAAAGGTATTTGATACATGCCTTAAGAGTGACTGATGGTCAACATTACTTCTTTATCACTAAAATACACAATCAACAGTAACCATCACTTAATAGGTAATACCTGACATGTACTATGAAAGTTACACTGGTAGAGGGAGCTTTGGGACTATGCCATACAACATTAGCACATTTTTATCTTCATCTAGCTTAATTGCACCCCAACTCTAATTTTAAATAAAATATTTGATTCCCTCAGCTGATGTCAACACCTAGTAATATTGAACCTTTACATCAGGGAGTGGAGAGAGAGCCCCAAGGAGTAGCATATTTATCATTGTAGATAAAGAACCCAGCAATGTTTGCTAATTATCTGTTGGGTTTCCTGAAGAATAATTCACAGATATTTTCATATGATTATAGTTCAGGGGCTATAGTGGGCAGAATTAAGCATATGCTTTATTCACTTTTGTCTCAGAAAAAAACAGGAGTTGGGTTTTTTTGATATTTTTGAAGAATATTTCAAGAATTTTATCTCATTTATTAGACCAATTATTGAAAGCAGCAGTAATGTCTAAATGTGTATTTGTGCTGCTGCCTATACAGAATATTGGCTTATAGACACAGATGCAAATCTATAAAATTAAAGAGTCATATACAGAATTTTGCATGGCTACTTGAGGATTAGCAACACAAACACACATATCTTGCAATGTCAGCAAACATTTCAGTACATCTAAGAGATTTATGCAGTTCTCTGGCATGACCATCAGCTAGAGAATGCCAGGGCAGTTCTAGTAGGGATGGCCATGTTTCACCTCTTAACACACATTATTCACTCTCCCTACACTATATAATATCTGGAGTGAAGTGAGAAGATTGTATACAAATATATTTCAAAGACCAATGCAATTGTCCATGTGACTTACTGTAGCATAAGTCATGTGAAAGAATAAAAGATCTTATTGCTATGGCTGTGTAGTTGAGAAGCATTTTTGCACTCAGTGTGTCCACAGATCTGTGGGTGGGCTATCAGAAATGAGTCCTCTAGGCAAGTATCTCTGCCTTCTCCTCTCAGCTCTACTCTGCCCATCTTATCCCTGCTCACTGCCAGGACTTTGTAGGTCTGGACTTCATTAACAGGGCCCCATGGGGGAACAGCTGCAGAAGATTTGTGACAAAGGGAACAAGGGCAGGGGCATTATGCCACTGGCTTCCTTTGTGGTAGGTATCTAACTCTGTGGCAATTTGCTATTCCCTTTCCAATTCTGAGACCCACTCTTTCTCCTCAACCCTCTATGCCAAGGCAAGAACAATTTGACTGCTAGAACTTTCACACTATTGCACACACTTTTGTGATTCCCCTGTGCTAACTCTGCAAATAAATCCTCCTCTGTTATCCTCTTCTGCATGTGTCAGCTGTTCCCTGTTAGAACCCTGTCTGAGAAATTCACATAAGAGCGTGTCTGGGTTTTTCAGCAACACCTAGAAGACAGTAAATATTGAGGCACATCAAGTTGCACGATGAGCATTGAGTCTTGGAACTCAGTTACTGGTTTAAAGTATTAGTGGGGAGAAGCAGGGAGGACTAGTCACATTTTTATAATTTATAATCTACCTCCATCATGGTGTCCTTATTGATTATTGCATGCAGAGAAGAAACTGTAAGATATTAAACAAAGCATATGGAACTTACTTTCATACTGCTTGCCTATTTAGGAAACTATGGCCTGAGCTTGTGAAGTCCCTGGTTTATTAAGGTCCTTGTGAAGATTCACTTTAGCCAGTTTTAGGAAAGTATCTTTTGAAAGCATTTCACAGAAATCTCTTTTAATTCCTTTCTTTCTTTTTTCTTTCTTTCTTTTATTCTCTCTTTCTTATTGTGTGTGTGAGTGTGCACACTCAAGTATATGCCTGTGCATGTGCCTTCATAGGTTTATCTGCACCACATGCATGCAGTTGCCCCCAGAGGCAAAAGGGCCTCAGATTCCCTGGAACTGGAATTATGGGTGGTTGACATCACAATAAAAAAATGAAAAAGATCGTCTTGTGACCATATCACCTTCAGATATGATCATGTTTTATTATGTCAAACTCTATCCATTTCCTTTAGGAAATGGCAAAATAGTAGTCTGTAAGACTTATTGTGGAGGTCTGCATAAAGAGAGAGATGAAGTGTTAATAGTTATTTTTGTAACTGAGGCTGTATAAGTGGTAACTCTGGGATAGGCCAGATCAACATTTAATCTCTAAGAGAATGTTTTTCTTCCTGTCTCGCCTACCCAGCATTGGAATTCAGGAACTAGACACCTGCCTCCTATTTAAAAATATGTATATTGTGTCTAGGCTGATGAGAATATATCCTAGGAGGAATTTCTAAAACTAGTACACAGTTATGTTGCTTCTTTGCTCCTGTACATAGATTATGTTGGGTAGGTTTTATTACACTGTATATTCAACACTTATACAAACATGCATATAATCACTCGACTAGAAAAATAGGTTTTCTAGAAGAAGTAATGATTTAGAAGAAATGGTGATGTTAAAAAAAAATTCCATGTATGAATCTAGAGATCTGGACTCCTAACCTGATTTATACCATGAGACACCTACCTGTGCCTCAGGGATTTGTCACCTATCTGTTAAGAATTTCTCATCTCACTATCAAAGCTTTGTTGCCTTATGAGGGACTGGAGATAGATAATAACTAATGTTCTTTTCAGTTAGAATGAAAACTCTAACGTTTGAGCATGAGAGGATGCAAGGTCCCAGTTATCAAATTCAGGATTCTGTTGTTAAAATGTAAGTCTATGGAACTAGGGAGCCTGCATAGAATTGACCTAAGCTCTCTATGTGGGGATTATAGTTGTATAGCATTCTCTGTTTTTGGTCCCTAGCAGTGAGATCAAGATCTGTCCCTGGCTCATGAGCTGGATTTTTGGAATCTATTTCCTATTATGAAATGCTTCACTCAGCCTTCATGCAAGGGGGTGGGGATCTTGGTCTTGCTTTAATTTTGTATGCCATGCTTTGTTGATTCCAATAGGAGGTTTTACTACTGAGGAGTGGATGGAAGGTGGAGGGAAGGAATAGAATGAAAGGAAGAAAGGGAATTGTGGTCAGGATATAAAATAAATTTTAAAAATTAATAAAAATATAAGTCTATATATTTATATACCAGGTAATCAACAAAACAGAGAGTGGAATTATTTAATGGAGCCCCAGGTTTAAATCACAACACTGCAAAAGGAGGCAAGAAAAACCTACATAACTCCAAAGCTTGATGACTTACAACAATATTATAGCTTGAATGTGAAATGTCCTTCACAAGTTCATGTGTTTGAATACTTGGACCCCAACTAGCATTTGAGAGGCTGCAGAACCTTTCAGAAGCCTACCAGAAGGAAGTAAGTCACTAGGGACAGTCTCCCTGTTCTTTAACAGTGCGACCAGTTGCAAGCTCTCTGGACACCAAAGCCAGAGCTTCTTCTAACATGGAACTGTGAATGAAAATAGTCTTTCTCATAACTTACTTCTGTCTAGTACTTTGTCCCAGCATTGACAAAAATGAACAGTATAGAGTATTAGTATTTCTTTCTAGCACAATGGTCTAAGAATTGGTCTCAGTGTCAAGCTTCAAGTTGGGTTCAGGTTTGCTATGTTTTTTTTTTTTTTCATTCTGAGCCCAACAGTTACTCTGACATGTTGTTCTTGTAATAGCTGACAGAAATTATAAAAACAAAGGAGCATAAAAATAAAGAATCCCTTAGGGCTTCAATACTAATGTCCTTTTATTTTTACCTACACTTTTACCTACATTCTCTTTTTGAAAGCAAATGTTATGACCAACAACCAAGTCAACGAGTCAGGAGTCCATAATCTGCTGATTCTCCCTAGATGAATTGCAAAGACATGTGAGAAAAAATGAGAGTATCTAAATCTATTACAAGAAGGGAATCAAAAATTAGTTCAAACTACTTATGCATTGACCATGAGGTTCAGCTTGTGATGCCTAAACCTTCTAGCCTTTCTTGCCCTCATATATAGCATTAACCTATATATTATACATGAAGTCTGTCAGCCAAGCAAATTTCCATCTCTTTGAGATGAAGCTACTTGTTCCCTAGAAGGAGCAGCTTGCCATTGGTCAGCCACTGAGGAAAACCTAAGTTAGCATCAGTAGTTTGAGTCAGATGTGTACTTGTGGAGATTCCATCTATAGTCAGGACAATAAAAGCTGCTTTCAGGTCCCAGGAGCACTTTATTCAACTTGATACAGCCCCAAATGATTCCACAGTAGAAGAGATTTCTCATCTCTTCTCAACAGTTCCCATATAAGAGATCTAATAGAAAACTGTGGAAGTTTGCTGGAGTTGTATGTCCAGAATGGTCAGCAGAGATTTTCACTGCCAGAAATGCAAGTGACCAGATTTAACTAACAGGAAATTTGAGTTTCTTCTAGAATTCAAAATCTTTCAGATTCTCTTGAAATATGACATCAATTCTCACTTCCATGAAGATATGTTTCTACATTGAAGTCAGGAAAAGCATCAAGCTACCTTTCTCAGAGTTTCCTAGATCCCTCTTGGGATCTCTTCCCTGCTCCCATTTTGACCTCTAGAGTTGCTAGTTGTAATGGAAATGTTGGCACCATCTGAACTCAAGCTGTGGGCTGTACCAGGGGGCCTCATGTCTGTGATTTTTACTTTTTTACATGTAATCTGCCAACACATATACACATAATGTAAACTTACTTGGTTTGGGTTTATAAATTGGGTGTTCTTGGCAACTGTGAGACCTGCAGGGAAATCATTCTGTCATTAACAACTCAGTTTATTTCATGAGCCATTAGTGAAAGAGAGGGTGGAGGGGAGAAGCAGCTCAACTTGTATTTTTCTTACAAGCTTTGTCCCAAGAAAGACACCTCCTTCAGAGAGCTAGACTTCCCTTCCTTGGATAGTCACTCACTAATACTGTGAGAAACCATCATGGGCTATTTCCAGGCTGAATGGCAAGTTCAGCTGCCTGCCGCACTTAACAGGCCAGAAAACTTCAGTCAGATGAACTGAGCAGTCAGAGATAGGGAGGAAGGCTCCCATAAACAAGCTGCTGGCCTGCAGCCAACCTGGTCATCTCTCAAGAGTAAATCAGGCTTAGAAGTGTGCCGGAAAAGAGGCTATCTTTAAAGGATATAAAAGGAGCTCAAGCATGAGCTAAGACTTGTATGGAGTAAACTCAATTAATATCTTTTCTGGAAACCATTCTGGTATATTCTATTGATGATCTTTTGCTTATGTTAAAAGGTGAAATAAGTGAAAAATACCTTTCTCTTTCAATAGAAAATGCAGATTAAAATCAAGAAATGTACAACCAAAGTTAACCATTATTTCAAGAATGAATTAATTACATTCTGTTTGTGATCCTAGCAGTGAGCTCTGTGGGTAACCATCATATACCATTCTTCCCAAACTGTCCTGGAAGGAGTATTCTTATTAGTTAGTCACTTTGAATTATCTTTGTCCACATCTCATGATCATTGACTGCATAAAAATCTTAAGCTTCATAAAGATTTATTATGTTCTTCAAAGCAGAAAACAATACAAAGAAATGTTTTTTCTTTGATCATGTCACACCAGTGATTCTACATTAATTATCCACTATTGTGTAACAAATTACTGCAAAACTGGCTGAAAATAACAGCTTCCCATTCGAGGGGTTCAGAACTCTTGACAGGTTTTGTTGAATCCTCAAACTTGATTGTTTCACAAAGCTGCCATCAAAGTGATGTCTGGGTTATGGTTTCATGTGGAGGCTTTATTTTAACACAGCCCTCTTCCAAACTTTCTCACATAGATGCAGGAAGAATTTGGATCCTCATAGGTTCTTGAATTCAGTGTTTTCACTAATTTCTGTCAGCTGCAATCCTCTTTTAGTTTTTTGCCAAATGGACTGTTTCAGAGAAGAGTTTCTAACATTGTATCTTAGCTTGTTTTTTCATGACAAAGACCCCCAGAGAGTGAGAGAGACTATATAGGAGAACACAAACAAACAGGAAATCTGTCTTTTGAGAGATAATCTCCTAAATACAACCCCCTCAACCTTTGCTGTAATCTGATCATTAGAGAAAGGTCACTAAGTCCTTTTCCACTCAAGGAAGTGAATATTACAAAGCAGAGACTACTGAGGGGGCATCTCAGAGACATCAACACAGATGTCATAGCCATTTAATAAAATATAGTTTGAGATAAAGAAAATAATACTTTAAACAAACCTACTAGAACTTGGAATATAAACAGATGTTATTCCGATTGGACTAGACAACCTTAAATTTCTAACTATTTCAACAATTTCAACCTCACTCAAACTAGTTTTCAAATCATTTTAAAAAATTTTTCTGGCCTTACACCAATGCACATAAAGACAACACCAATTGGATTCAGTGGGCTATGAAAGAGGGCATGAAATGAGAAGGGGGAATATGGCAGTTCGGGAGTGTCTGGGAGGAGTTGGAAGAGCAATCAAAATTCATTGCATACATGTATTAAACACTCAAAAGATGAACTAAAATTTTTCTTTTTCTCTGTTACTTTCAGGGCCTGTGAGGCATTCTTTGTACTCAACTTCCTCTGTACTCAAAATTATGGCTTATTATTATTTCATTGGGAGTAAATTTGAATAACAAAAGAGTTAAGAGCCATGCAGACAAATAAGATTAGTAATCATGATTGGTAAACTTCTTTTAATCTGAGCTTTTGTAAACATGAAATAGAAACACTAATTTTTTTATAGTGTTCACAAATTGGCCTAGAAGAGAGCGCCTAAAAAGGATTATTTTGATTTAACTTTAATTGAGATCTTAGAATCTGATACTCATCTGAAAGTTTCAGCCTGCATTCTTCATCACCATGCCTTAGGTGTCTATACTCTTTCTTCTATAATTTGCCAGATAAATATAAATTATAGGCCACATTGAAGCAAAAGGGAATACTGGAGTGATACCCTGAGCTCTCCAAATGTGGACTGCAAAGAGTGTACCCCCCTCACAGACAGACAGGGTACTTTGAAAACACCATGAGCTGGGATTATTATCTCTATGTACAACAACCAAGCACTGCCTCATATCTGTTGTTGAATCAAATGAAGTGGGAAGCCACAATGACTCCTAAGACCTCTGCAGGGGTGAGAGAAATCTGAGAATACAACTACCAAACTTAATCTGGTAGGAAGGCTGGGCAGGGGGCAGAAAGAATTCCATCACAGAGAAGGAAGGGTTGCTTCTGAAGGTCACCCTCTCTCCAGTTTTCAAGATTGTAAAGTACTTGTAAGCATAATGCTTCCATAAGTGGCTCTGATTCATGATCTAGTCAAACTGCAAAACTCTAATCTCTCTCTTTTCTTTTTTCTTGGTAATTATCAGATAGCGTTTTGCTATGTGTGTCAAACTGGCCTCAAACTTGTGGTGATCCTCATGTTTCAGCCATATCTGTGTCATCACGCCTGGATAAAACTGTAAGTGAGGAGTTTTGTTAATTTGTTTTTCCCATCATGGGGATCAAACTATGGCTTTGTGCATGGTACATACATACACAGCCAGTGAGGATATAGCTCAATGATACAGAACTTTGCCCAGAACTTTAATTTCTATTAAGTTCCATATTCCCAGCTCCAGCACTGTAGGGGACAGCTTGGGCGTTAGGTTATCATTGACCTCTTCATAGGTGCTAAATGACCTTAACTCTATGCCCCCATTTCCTTGACCATTTCTTCTCAGTCCCATATATCATTCCCTTTCCTCAAACTTAAAGAGCAAAACTGCTAGCCTTGATGCCTCTAATCATGACTCTACTGGATGGAGAGTAGCACTATTGCTCCATATTGAAGGAAATATCTTAAAGCATAGAAGCAGGACTGTCCATTCTCATGGCAAGAAACTTCTGAGTAAAGTATGCATTTTGCCTTTATGAAACTAAAATAACAGGATCACCTTCCTTAGCAAGTCCATATTCCTTTCTGTACTATTTCACTTGGGGATGGTCCCTTCTGTACTTCATGAACCAAAGTTTCATTGCTTAGTGGCAAACTATTGGTGATCCTATGCTTATGCCCTTATGTAGCACCATCCCATAAAGAAAAAAAGTTAGTCTTGTATCATGTGACCTGCTTTGCTAGTAGGACCCAACAAGATCATATTGCAAGCTGAAACTTAAATGTTTCCCACTGAGAATATTGTGGTGATATGTTATATATTTAATAAAATCAGTTTGGAATATCATAAGATCTACCCACAGTCAATCCAAGAGGATCATAAAGTGGTGACCTACGCCTTTAATCTCAGCAGATCTGAGTTTGAGGCCATCTTGGTTTACAGAGGGAGTTACAGGCTTCCTGACAGGCAGTGGTGGCACACACCATTAGTCCCAGCACTTGGGAGGTGGAGGCAGGAGGATATCTGTGAGTTCGAGACCAGCCTAGTCTACAAAGCAAATTCAAGGACAGCCAGGACTGTTACACAGAAAGTCCTGTCTCGAAACCAAAAAACCAAGAAAACCAAAAACCAAAAAAACCAAACAAACAAACAAACAAACAACAAAAACAAAAAAGGCTGGAAGAGATGGCTTTGTCCTCTGATATTCTACATTGGTTTTATTCAATATATTATTAGATATGGTTTTATTAAATATATAACATATCACCACAGAATATTCTTATAGAATTTATGGGAAGTTCATGGCCATGCTATAAGGAGACTGACATTTAAGATTGAAGACTGTAAAACTATATTCTTTTCTCTCTGTCATTGAATACAAATGTGATTTACTACCTGCTTGAGTTCCTGCCTTGACTTTCTAAAATAATTGAGAATGACATTGAATTGTAAAATGTACATGCTTCTTTTATGTGTTTCTTTTTGTTGGACTATTTTATACAATAACATAAATGAAACTAGAATAAATACTGTTAAACTTTTATGATATCCAGGACACCTTTCTGCTCTAGACATTGTTATGTAGCCCTGGATATAGAGGTGTCTTAGTTTGCTTTTCCTTGTTGTGACAAACACGATGACCAAAAGCAGCTTAAAGAGAAACAGGTTTATTTCAACTTACAGTTTTAGTCAGTCATGGATGCAAGTCAGGGTAGAAACTCAAGTAGGAATTTGGAGGCAGGAACTGAAGTAGAGAGTAAGGAGGACCACTGCTTACTTGGTTGATCTTCATGGCTTGCTCAGAATGCTTTAATATACTCCCAAGGACCACCTGCCTTGGAGTATCACCACCCACAGTCAGTTTGGCCTTTCCACATTAATCATTATCCAAGAAAATACCTCAATGACTGGCCCACAGGCCAATCTGATGGAGGTAGTTTCTCAAATGAGGTTTCCTCTTCCCAGATAAACTCAACTTGTATCAGAAAAGATGTAAATAGAATAAGCGTACAAATAACATATTTACTAAAAATAATCCATAAAGAAGTCTACTTTAATACAATATATAAATATACATAATATATATATATTATATACAAATATAGTTTACAAGTTACTAAAGATAAAACCTTGTTTACATATTTTTTTAAACTTTATTTATTTATTTCTCTTGGTGTTTGCCTGGAACTGGTAACTGGAACTACAGACAGTTGTGAGCTGCCATGTGGGTGCTGGGAATTGAACCCCAGTCCTCTGGAAGAGTAGTCAGTGCTCTTAACTGCTGAGCCATCTCTCCAGCCCCCCTTGTTTACATATTAATGAAAGGATGTGAGTGTTGATTTCTACATAAAGGATTAAATATTGGGATTGGAGCTATAGCTCAGTGAGTAAAGTGATTACTGAGGACCTGAGTTTTATCCCCAGCATTCAGGCAAAAAACCAGGCATGGTGGCACAGGCTTATAATTCTAACACTGTGAAGAAAAAGAGAGAGCAACTAAGCAACCTAGCTGAATCAGTAAGCCTCAAGTCCCAATGACAGACCCTGTCTCAAAAATCAGAGGTCTTTACATGCACACATACACACACATACAGTCTTGTCTGACTAGAGCAACTTCAAAGATTTTTAGAGTTGATTGATAATTTCACTTTTTGTCAGTGTCCAGAACTCTGCTTCACATCTAGTACATAGTGCAAAACAATGGAGGTCTATCTTGGATTACTTTAGAAATCTTTAAAAATTCAGTTCTAATCCAATGCTAAACTTTATAACTGTTTTTAATAAAACTCAAGTCAGCATCTCAAACAGCTAACTTTAAAATCAAACATTCTAGCAAAATACAATCCAAGCCATACTAATTTGATACCTACATTCTTAAAAATAATGATAAGAAAATATTTTTTAAATCTTTTTCCTGTAATTCAACCACTATGTTTCTAGAAGAGCAGAAAACTTTCAATGTCTAGTTAAAATCATTTAGACAATAGCATGCAGTAGCCATAAATCTGAGTTTAGATGTTTTAGGAAGCATTCACTAGAATTGTGGGGCATGAGGACATGGACAGTGTAAAGAAGTATTCAGATTATATGTTCAGAAGCAAGGCTGTAGTGTAGCGGCATGATGCAACATGAGTAAATGCTTCTAGAAACACACAGACTCACTAGATATTTTGATTATTTTGCTCCTTGTATATTCAGAAACCTGTTACTGATGCCATTTTTTCCATAACCTACACATTCAGTTATACTGCCCTAGATGGGCTTACAACTCACAGTTTAAGAAGCCATGCCTTGGATAGTGAGATGGCTCAGCCAGCAAAAGTTCTTGCCAACAAGCCCAAAGGTCTGAGTTGATGTTCAGAATCCAAATGGTGAAAGGAAGTAACTGATTCCTACAAGTTGTCTTTGAACTTCATATGTGTTGTATGGCACCTACATACCCACATGGATATGTATGTGCAAGTGTACACACACACACACTATTCATAGTAGTAGTAGTAGTTGTAGTAATAGTAGTAAAATTTTTAAAATAAAGAAGCTATACCATAGGGGAAGAGAGACAAAGCTAGGCATTCCTGGCCCAACCAAGCAAGCTCCAAGCTGAATGCAGCCATATGCATGTCAATATAGGGAAAGTGGACCAGTGGAGCCTGTCAACACAGTCAACCATAAGAAATTAACTAATGATTATTTTCACACTAAGCTTGAAAAGACTTGTTTATTTTTCTTGGAGGTAATGAGGATGGAACTCATGGACTCATACTTGCTGGGCAAGGCCAACTGCTCTACCACCAAGTTACATGCCCTAGGCCCTGGGATGACTTACTATGTGACATAGGAGAACTGCCTTTCCTCTGTAGCAACAAAACAGGACCAAAGCATTGATAGTCTACATTGAGAGCACTCACTGTCAGGTTGCAAGTGCTGGATGGATAGATAGGTGGTTGGATGGATGGATGGTCTTACAGCATATTGCTTCAACCAGTACTGAATGCCTTGTTTCAAATTATAAAACTGTGATCTACAGGAGAGTTTATTTTGAGAAAAGTTTATTCTTATAGTACTATAATAAAAAGAGGGGATTATTTATACTCCACTCCTAGGATTGCTCTTTAGGAAGCAGGACAAACAAAGAAGATCACTCATTCTCTAGTTCATTCTTTACTTGACCCAGCCTTTACTTTCCTGAGTATTCATACTCAGTCTTTGCATCTATTTAGTATTTTTTATTGTGCTGGAAATTTAATCAGAAACCTCTAATTCTGAGCTATGCTCCTAGCTACATTTAATATTTGCTACTGTGTTATGGAAGTTCTCAACCTGTGGGTCACAACCCCATTGACAAATCTCTATTTCCAAAACTGTTTATACTACAATTCAAAACAGAAGCAAAATATCAGCTAACATAATTTTGTGGTGGTAGGGTCACAACAACATGAGGAACTGTATTAAAATGTCACTATATTAGCAAGGTTGGAAACTACTGTGTAAGAAGATGTTATCTGCTGTTTTCTCAGTTAGCTTTTCTGGATCCCTGTTTCTCCTGTTTCCTTTCTTCTCTGTGCCCCAAAGCTGAACTCCATGCTACACAAGTGTCAACTTGTGCTCACCCCACATCTAGATTTTAGTTGGTTTGAGCAATGTGAAGCCCTGGCAGGAGGTAAAAGGATTGTAGGACAGAAGCCAGAAAGTATATCCCACACCCACCTATTCTACCTCCCTGTGGATAGTAACTCTTCTATCCAGGTTATGGATGTCTCTCTCTGGTTTCTCGCACCAGTATACTCCCTCATCCCCTTTGAAACAATGGGTAAGGAAGTAATGGTTGCCTGCTCATCTTAGTCCTCTGGGATAAATTACCAATCTTGCTAATTCCATTAGTTCTGCCTACAATTCCATGAAGATTATTTTTCTCTTCCAGTTTATTAATAAAGACACATAACTGTTAATACTGCCTTTTCACCTACTCAAAGTAAAAAGCCCCTTGCTGAGTTGAGATCATTCTATGCAAAAGCAAAAGAATGTAAGGAGGTAGAAGGAGAAGCAAAATAGCCACTTCTTTGTGTTTCAGGGAATAAAAAAGATTTGCCTCTGAGATGGAATGCCCAAAAGTGTGAAATGAAGCAGCATTTATTGAAATACGGGATATAAATGGCTGAACTCTATCTGGTTGGAGGATTGTGCCCTTCCAACAAGCCACTGTGATCTTGGAATAGCATTGCTAGGCCAGCAACAGCATGTAATGGAGGGGTCTAGTGGCCTTAGGAGCCTTGAGGAGTCCATGGAAACATGATATCCATGCAACAGCAGTCATATTAACATCATGAGAAACTTTTCAAGTGGACAGACATCATCAATTGATAGATCATGGGGGACAGCTGACACAATAAAAGATGCTGGGCTCCCTGCCAACCTGACTGTCAAGTCTGAAGTCACTTTAAATTTTATTTGACTGGAGGGGGCAGAAGGGGAGGGAATGGGAGGAGAGGAGGAAGGGGATACTGTGATTGGGATGTAAAATACACACACACACACACACACACACACACACACACACACACATATATATATATATAATTTGACCAAAAATGTGTGATTCAGTTGCTTGGTTAGAGAACTACTTTGTACTAATGTTTCCCACTTGGAAACACTGATGATTTTACTTTAAAAATCTCTTGCAAACAAAACAAGATTCTGCCAATATGTGAGGAATAACCTAGACTATATCCTGCAAGTCATAAACCAATCTAACCTAGGAGGATATAACTTATCATGTCTATTGAAATCAATGATACAGTCAAGTCCAGCCATGGGTAGATAATGGAAAAAAGACAAATTCAAATTTCTAGATTTTATTTTTATTTCTGTACCTTTTATTTGTAACGGACATAGTCACAAGATAAAAAACTTGAGATAACTGGGATAATAATATTTTTACTATTTTTTTATTCTTTACAAAGAAATAAAGGAGCTGTCTAAAAACACATTCAAAAGAGATATATATGCATATATACAGTCTTGTGTTATGACTCTTAATTTTGTTTCATATACAAATTGGAACTTCAAGGCTATACACAGGAAACATTTTAACTGTATAGTCACAGAGATGGCCATAGATCTGTACATACTTGATTTTCCTAAATGTTTACAGTAATAATTCTGCATGACAGTCACCATTTCATTGACTATTAAAACAAAAAATTGATCACAACAAGGTTCAATGGGATGCTCATTGCATCATTGTCAAAAAGCCATGAGGTATGGGATTTAGCTTGAGTTCTTGCTTTTATCAATTACTTCAAAATGGAAATGAAAAGAAAAATTTATGCAGAGGCAGGGAAATGGGGCAACACATTTTTAGAAAGTTGATTTATGTTAACTTTTAAACATTTTATTTGGAAAAAATTCTATTATCCTGTTTATTAAAACACTAACTTTGTTCATTTTGATAGTGGCTTGTTGGTTTCAGACCTTCTTTCCAGTACTGGGAATGGAACCCAAGGATTTAGACATGCTAAACATAAACTACCATTCAGCTACACCCCCAACTCTAACAAATTTTAAAGAGTAAAAGGTGTTGAGTTAGGGAAAGGAGTCTTCTTCCACCTCTCTCTATCATCCTTGGTGTCTTTAGAAGAAATTTCCAGGGGCTGGAGAGATGGCTCAGCAGTTAAGAGCACTGACTGTTCTTCCAGAGGTCCGGAGTTCGATTCCCAGCATCCACATGGTAGCTAACAACTGTCTGTAATTCCAAGATCTGACACCTTTACACAGCTATACATGCAGGCAAAATACCAATTCACATAAGATAATAAATAAATAAATATTAAAAAGAAAAACTTTCCACATGTCAATTACTTTTGTGAAATGATTTCAATATCCATGCACCAAGAGCTTCACATTAAAATCTAAAGGGAAAAATTGGTTTATGAATTCATGCAGTTCTCCCAAAACATTTGCTATGAAATCCAGAATAAAACCCCCCTTCTTGCTGAAAAAAAGCATATGGATAAGATTTGTAAATGCTAATTTGTATTGAATGTGAAAACTAAACTCCCAGCATGTTGCAATTAGGAAGAGTTTTCTCATCTACCTTTAGATAGAGCTATAATGCTTCCAACTTCCTCCACCCACCATGTGAATGGAGCTTTCTCTTTCTCTTTCTTGTCAGATTTCCCTTAAGGGTAACAGACAGACACTAACCACAGGCCAGAAAAGAAATGACCCAGTCTGCTCTGAGCATAAATTTGTGTGAGATCAATGAGGAATGGGGCATAAGAGTTCAAATGACTGAAAATGACCAAGTATCATATGTTAAACCTAGTTCATCTCTGGTCTGTTTTCTATTTTTTATTTTCTATATGATCACAGCTTATGACCTTTCTCATGGAAATTGGGTCACCATGGCAGGATAGACTGTGATTTGTCTTTTTTAAATGTGTTTGTTATGCTGGGTTTGAAACCTGGGACTTTCCAACATGCTCAGCAAATGCTCCACTATTGAGTGACACTCTCAGCCCATCTCTGGTAGTATTTTAAGCAGTCTTTCTGATATTTGCACTGGTGAATCTGCTTTTAGATGAGAAATGCTAGTTTCTTCTGAATAACCTCAAGTAGACATAAGCAAAGATTTAGTTATTCATGTAAATCAAATTATAGGTGTGAAACTGAAGCTGTGAGAGTTTAGGTGTGTGTTAATGAGCATTAATGTCTGAGGAAAACAGTGCTAGTTTATTTTTTAACATAGCTTTGACTTGAAAAACTGCCAATGTGGGAAAACTCACAGGATGTTGGCATGTGTGAAGATGGCAAGATTCACAGCTGAAGGAGACCAAGGAGATGAAATGCTAGCAGTGCTATCCTGCTGTTTATCTCCATTCCACTTTCAACTTAAGAACAGCTGCCAGTGGGTGATACAGAACATCAGGAAAAGTAGGAAAAAGAATTAAAGCCATACCACAGATCTATGGTTGTGTTACTATGGTCTCTTGGATCACTGTCCATTGTCATGTTGGTAAATGTTTAACAACCAGCTCTCCAGGAAATAAAAAAACCTGATCTCAGGCAGCTGCCAATTTCTGTAGTGTGAATGTTCCTCCCACCATGGTCAAGCTCTAGTTACCAACCTGACCTCAATGAACCCACAGATTGAAAGAAATGGAAAACTGGAGTACACAACTGAGTGCAGCTTTTCCCTAGTGGTTCCACTTCAATGGGATATACCTCTGAATAATAGAAAACTACTTTCTGTTTCCCTAGGCCAGGTTAGTCTTTTGTTTTGCTTACTCTACCTGCCCTATGTCAAACACATCCCTCATCCAGCCATACCTTGCTCATCCATTATATTGATATACAAGTGTTCCTTAGCTACAAAACTGAAGCTAAGAAGATTTTCCTCTTACAGTTCCGGGTAACCCACTTCCTAAGGCTTTGATATGGCCTAAGCATATCTCTGAGGATCACGAATTGAGATTTAATCACTGGCATGAAGCATTAAGAGGGTAAAAACTTAATCCAACTGTGGTTTCCAGAGGTGGAGCCTTGGAGAGTGATTAGGATTAGATGAGGTCATCAGGGTGGAGCCTCATGATTGAATCCTAATAATATTATAGGATAGAGACTAGAGAACAAGTATATGTGCATACATACACACAGTTATATTACCTTTGCCTGTTACTATGTAGAACCCTGTATCACACTGGGACTCTGGCAGCAAGAATGCTGTACATTAATTGACCTTAGGCCTCCACAATTTTGGCCTAAAATAAACCTCCTTTCTTTCTAACTCATCCAGCCTGTGGTAATGACATACTGGCAACATAAAATGGATTGACATATAGCCTAATCAGCATTCTATTTTAAGAGGTTTTTTTTTTTTTTTACTTTTCTAGGAACTTCATGAGACAAGGTGTGGGTCCTCTGTCTCTGGCATTTTACATTATGGCTAGTGAAAAAAACAGAAACTAATAAACACAATACATTTGCTGACTACAGCAATGAGAAAGGGAATAAGAATCACAGGTACACCTTGACTCACCCCCCACACACACACACTCACACACAAGCTTCATCCACTAAGAAACACAGCTAAGCAGTTGATCTAGTCACAAAATCACTGTTGCAGTTTGAAGTGTATTAAATGTATTTTATCTCTGATTACAAGTCATTTAATTTGTTCTCTTGAACAATGAGGAGAATCATTAGAAGGGAGCCAATGAATTTGGTACAAGAAAGGAACAATGCATTCAGCATTTTCCTGGGGATTCAGCTCTTAGCATTTAATAAATATTCACCAATATGGATCATTTGCTTTTCTATTTTTATCAAGTAATTTGTTTGTGCAGAAAAAAATCTTCCAATCTATAAATACATCATTCAAGAATGCCATGTATGTATGAACAGTGAGTTAGTTATTTCTTACCTGTCTCTTGCTTGGCCTGGCTGCCCTGGCAGCTGCTCTAGTGAGTAACCACAGTGAGTGGAGGTAAAGGAGTTGCCTAATGGTACTCTTGTCAGAGATTATTATGTACATTTTGGTTAACTCCATCTTCAACCATCTTGGACCTCCTCTTTGTTTGATTTGCTTGTCTCTTTCTGGGACATCAGTTCATCTTGGTTTATTATCCATCCTCCTGTTTTTTTCTTCCTGCCTTTCTGAGCTCCAAATACCTTCTTTCCAACAGTCGCACACTGACCCCAGGGAGACAGAAGGTGAACTAAAGCAAACTAGAAAACCACTCTAATTAACCTCTAGAGTCCTTTAAACAAACCTTGAAGGCCTGCAGTCATCAGTTACCTTTACAGGATGTTTCCAAGTGTGATTTTCACCCAGCCCTGGTATTCTAAACCAATAGAGAAAAAATATGTAATTAAAGCATTTCTTTATTTGATCAGTCTGCAAAAAACCTTGATTCCAACTAAGTATATGATTTACTCTTATAGTATTCACACAAAACCATTCAACCAAAGCAGATAAAGAGGTTTATCAATTAAAAGTATACAGCTCTTGCAGAAGATCCAAGTTCCATTCCTAGCACCCAGGTGATTCACAACCATCTGTAACTCCAGCTCCAGGGATACCTATGCTTCTGGCCTCCTAAGGCAGCTGCACTTATATGCATACCCCATCCCCATCTCCACAAGTTAAAGTAAATCTTCATTTAAAAGTTAACTAAGCCCCAGTTCCAGGACCAGGATCGGTCTGTGGAGCATGTCTCCACACACTCCATAGGAGACAAAGATGGACTTTGGCTGTGAGGGTTCCCCCAGCTGCTGATAAGACAAGGGAACTTGCACAGCCACCCCACCTCCAACTGCTTCAACACAGAAGGACTGAGGACTTGAAATTCAGACTGCTGCCCAGAGCAGAGTCACACATTGCGCAGACCCCATGCTCAGAGGTGACAGGAGACAAACAAGCCCTCTTGCCAAAACTGACCAGAACCCAACTAATTGTGAACCACTGAAGCCATGGGCAGACGCCAGTGCAAATATATATATATATATATATATATATATATATATATATATATATATATAAAGAACAACAAGGTAATTCCAGAAGAAAGTGACAGTTCTACAACTACAAGATCTGAACTGAGCAATGAAGAGGAAGCAGAAGGAAGCAACACCAAAAATACCTTTATGATGATCATTGAAGCCTTCAATAAAGATATGAAAACTTCCCTTAAAGAAATAGAAGAAAATACAACCAAAAAGTTGGAAGAGATAAACAAATCTATGAAAGAAACATGCCAGGAACAAAAAGCTGAAATAGAATCAGTAAAAAAGGCACAAAATGAGGCAAAGATGGAAATAGAAAACCTGAAGAAAAAAGCTGGAACCACAGATACAAGCATAACCAACAGAATTCAAAAGATGGAAGATAGAATTTCTGAAGTGGAAGACTCAGTAGCTCAAATAGATATATCAGACAAAGAAAATACTGAAACCAAAAAAAGCCATAACACAAAATGTTCAGGAAATCTGGGACAACATGAAAAGACCTAACTTGAGAATAATAGGAACAGAAGAAGGAGAATACCAGCTCAAAGGCACAGATAATGTATTTATTAAAATCATAGAAGAAAACTTTCCTAACTTGAAGAAGGAAATTCCTATAAAGATACAAGAAGCTTACAGAACACCAAAGAGATATGTCCACAAAAAATAGTCAGCAAGCCACATAATAATGAAGCCACAAAGCATACAGAACAAAGAAAAAAATTTAAGAGCTGCAAAAGAAAAGGAACAACTTACCTATAAAGGCAGACCAATCAGAATGACACCTGACTACTCAATGGAAATGATGAAAGCTAGAAGGGCTTGGTCAGAAGTTATATAGATGCTAAAAGGGCATGGCTGCCAAACTAGAATACTATACCCTGCAAAATTATCAATCACCACAGATGGAGTAAACAAGATATTTCAGGACAAAATCAGACTGAAACAATATCTATCTACCAACCCAGCACTATAGAAAGCATTAGAGGGAAAACTCCAACCTCAGGACCCCAGATACACCCATGAAACCACAAATAATCAATAACTCCACAAAAGAATACTCCAGAGAAAGGAAATACAAACAAGTTACCACCAAAAATAGCAGGAAATATGAATCAATAGTCACTAATATTCCTTAATATCAATGGTTTCAACTCTCCTATAAAACGACACACACTAACAAGATGGATACAAAAACAGAAGCCACTCTTCTGTTGCCTACAAGAAACACCTCAACAACAAAGACAGACATAGGCTAAGAGTAAAGGGTTGGGAAAAGATTGTAGAGTCAAATGGTCCTAAGAAACAAGCTGGGGTTGCCATCCTAATGTCTAACAAAGGAGACTTTAAGCTAAAAGCAATTAAAAGGGACCAAGATGGTCATTACTTATTCATCACAGGAAAAATTGGTCAAGAGGAGATTTCAATACTGAATATTTATGCCCCTACCTATGTAAAAGAAACACTGCTAAAGCTCAAATCTCACATCAATTCTCAAACCCTAATAGTGGGAGATTTCAATACCACACTTATACCCCTGGATAGGTCAACCAGAGACTCAAAAGAGAAATAAGGAGTCTAACACAGGTTATGATACAAATGGATTTAATAGATATTTACAAATGCAAAGGAATATACATATTTCTCAGTTCCTCATGGAACTTTCTCTAAAATTGACCACATAATTGGCCATAAAGCAAATATCAATAGATACAAAAAAATGGAAATAATCCTTTGTAACATATCGGATCACCAGGGTCTAAAGTTAGAGTTCAACAACATCAAAAATAGAAGAAAGCCTACCAACTCATGGAAGCTAAACATCACTCAGCTCAACCACCTCTGGGTCAAGAAAGAAATTAAGAAAGAAATCAAAGTCTTCTTAGAATTTAATGAAAATGAATCCACAACGTACCCAAACTTGTGAGACACAATGAAAGCAGTCTTAAGAAGAAAATTCATAGCACTATATGCCTATATGAAAAACCGAGAGAAATCTCACACTAGATAACTAACAGCTCAGCTGAAAGCCTTAGAACAATTAGAAGCAAACTCACCTAGAGGGAGTAGATGGCAGGAAATAATCAAACTTAGAGCTGAAATCAATACATTTGAAACAAAAAGAACAATACAAAGAATCAATGAATCTAAGAGTTGGTTCTTTGAGAAAGTCAAGAAGATGGATAAGCCCTTATCCAAACTAATCAAAAAGCAGAGAAATAGTATCCAAATCAACAAAATCAGAAATGAAAAGGGGGACATAACAACAGACCCCCAGGAAATCCAAAGAATTATCAGATCATACTTTGAAAATCTGTATTCCACAAAAATGGAAAACCTAGAAGAAATGGACAGCTTTCTGGACAGGTACCATTTAGCAAAATAAATTAACATCAGATTAATTACCTAAACAGGCCTATAACCCTTAAAGAAATTGAAGCTGTCATTAAAAGCCTCCCCCAAATTAAAAGCCCTGGTCCAGATGGTTTCAGTGCCGAATTCTACCAGACATTCAAAGAAGAATTATTACCATTACTCCTCAAACTGTTTCACACAGTAAAACTGAAGGAATATAGCCAAATTCCATTTATGAGGCCACAATTACCCTAATACCCAAGCCACTCAAAGACACAACAAAGAAGGAGAACTACAGACCAATTTCTCTCATGAATATTGATGGTGGGGAGGATGTGGAGCAAGGGGAACACTCCTCCATTGTTGGTGGGAGTGTAAGCTTATTCAGCCACTTCAGAATGCAGTATGTTGGTTTCTCAGAAAATTGAGAATCCATCTCCCCAAGGACCCAGCAATAC